>SNQJ01S0274120.1:5957-17491 GCA_010110895.2 Picea sitchensis | reverse complement strand
CTTATAGTTCTAGGCACTGGGATCAATGATTTTCTTACATTCCATGGAAAGGGCCTTTATTCTCTCAACTGCGCTTCGAGCAGTTTCTTCTCTTTGGTCCCTCACATCCTACGGGGTGTTGGGCACTGTGCGGAGCTCTAAGTATACTATTTGTTGTTGTAGCTGTTGGATAGATTTTGTGAGCTTCTCTACTTTATGCATGACTTGGTATTTTTATTGTGGCTCTAATCCTATCACAGAGTGGAGGGCTCTATTGATTGCTTCCTTCAATTCAAGTTTCTCTACGAACAACTGTTCTTTTTCTTGTTGTATCTGGGCTTTCTCTTCTTCAAGTTTTTCCTAGAGAGAAACCTTTTCTTGCTATGCAACTTTGCATTGTTCTACAATTATGTCTTGCACTTTCTTCAAGGCCTAGGCAGCTTGTTCTATTTCTTCTTGAGCATGACGAAGGAAAGATTTGATCGCATCAGCTAGTCGATGGAGTTGGGCTAGATCATATCCCAACTTTGGTTCTCCTGATGACAGGGGCACAGTGGAGACTACATGATTGGACTGAAGGGCCTGTTGTACCCCTCAGAGTTTGACCTCAATTCTATCATACATTTCCTCCTGCTTAGCTTCTTTATTCTCCACAATTTCAAACAAAGCATTGTTGAGAGTTGCTATGATGAATTCAAAATCATCGACAGTAAGCATAGTCTTCATCTTGGTCATGGTGGTTTTCGATTTCTTCTGAGAGAAAGGTTTCAGGGGAGAAACCTTCCTCTTTTTCAGGGGATCAACCTTGTCTCTAGGTGGTGTTACTTTTCTTAGATTTTGTTCATCTCCTTTTCCATTTAGTTCTTCTACTTCGTCATCACCCCCTCGGTCAGGTGATACTGAATCAATATTTCCTGAGGAACTGCTTAAATCTTGGACCTCTTCAGTCTTATTCATTATGTTGGGCCCGAGTGTATCATTTTCTTTATGCGTGGTATATGGGATGTTAGGGTCAGACATCTCTATAGGATCCGCGGGAATAAGGAGGTATGAAGACCAGTCCACAGTGATCTCCTCCAAGTCTTCTTTCGTGATCTTGTAGTACTACTGAAGTTGCTCCTTATGTTCATCAGCTCGCATTGTTATGTATATGAAGTGTCACTCTGCACATAAATTCATCAGGGGTCAAAATATCTATAGGGTGTTCGGGGTCAAGTGAGGTTCATATTCGATGGATCTCTTTAGCTGAAGGTAATATGTGTGAAAAACAATGTTCGACTACTAGTATTTGTTCATATCACTCAAGTACCAGAGTGTGGTGAACTTCACAGCAAGCATCTCAAGTGGTTCAATATCCAGAAATGTTGCACCTTCCGGCATATCCCAGGGAACAAAGGTGATAAGGATCAAGAGCCAGCTAAAGTGAAACTCATAGCCCTGATCCTGTGCCTTGCCGTAGTCTATTTCCAACTAATTAACTAGGTACTTTTCCCAGTTCATCTGCAGGCCTTCCATGCACTTCCCTACGAGGTCAATGACAAAGCCTGTGACTTGCGTAGGTCTATTCTTCCTTACTAACTTTCTAGCTATTAGTTGGCAATCTAGGCGCACTGTGCCATTCTGGATGGAGGCTACCTTGTAGCCTCACATTCCCTTTTCAACATCGTCGTTTGTATCCTTGATCTTCTATGTTAGCGTGTGATCTATGGCTTTTCCTGAATAGAACTCCTGCAGGTCAGGTCCTTGCGTACTTAATCCCATGATCCTATGGATCAACATCAGATTGACTGTAATACAATTGTCTAGCCAATAGTAACTGCCATGGTAGCATGAAAGAAATAGCTTGACATAGGTGTTGACTTCCTGGTGCCTTCAAAAGTGTGGGATTTTCATTATGTTTATCTAGGTGGACTGCGTGAGGTTCATCGTCCATGGTTGGGGGATTATCTTTGAGTTCTTCCCCTTCATCTTCTTCAAGTATTTGTATAGGGCGAGCATATTATAGTTCTTGTGATATCTGAGGTTGAAGTCACTGAACTTCAATGTTGTGATCTTGTCCTGTTATGCATGAAATGCATGTATTCCCTTCAGGAGGTACGCAGTAATCATGGAGTACATGGAATCTCTGAGAACTCTATCTTGACTCACCATGCCAGCCAAAGGTGAGATGTAATCAAGCAATATGGATGCGATCAACTTCACATTTTCTAGGTCATATCTATTTTTGGATCTCTTTTCTGCTGATGGTCAGGATGATCTAACTCTACAAACTGTTGACGAAGAGGCTTGCACTCCTCTCATCAATGACGCTTGAATACTTGTAGACATTTCTCTTTCAGATATTACCCTTTCAGTCATTACGTCAATGAGAAATTCTTCAACAATTTTCTCTGTAGCACTAAGCTAATCCAACATGCACCCTAGTGATTGAATATCTTGGGTTCGAAGAGTAACTGCTCAATGCAATAGGATGAATGGTAATAGCACAATGATAACTATGCCAAATCAACTAGTCTGCATACTTAGATTCACGGTTAGCAAAAGTTTTCTCATTGCATGGCACAACGGGATAAATAGATAGCTTGGCAACAAATCTCTTGCAACGGTTGAGAATCCTTTATTAACTCAGTTATGTCCATTATGGCGTGGTCCCAATGGTTTGGTGGTGAAATTTATGATCATAAATTCCTTTATACCAATTTGGGTTGTCGGTATAACGATTATACTATCCCCAATGGCTATATTGCATCACCATGGTGAAGTGCCATGTGACGCAATTATGATATCCCAACGAAGTTCCAATTTTGAAAATTTTCCTTCTGCAAAGTTCCCTCTGGAACCATCTGTAACTTTTCAATTTTAGCTCTCTTCTTACTTAGTTTTCTAGCCTTCTTTCTGGCAAGCTTCATCTCAGAAATCCTTTTTCCATTATGATTTGTATCTTCTTTTGGTAGAGTAACTTCGTGTTGTTGAGATTCTTTCCTAGAAATCAAGGGTAATACTTCATCTGTATCTTGAATAGGTACTCTAGTCTTCTACGGGTCTTCTAGTGTTCTTCCTACTTTGAAATCCATGTATATGGTTTTAAATATCTTCGCTCAATTCTCCTTTTCTCCAATCAAGTGTGTGATCCTCCTAGTCATGAAATATTTCAACTCTTGCTTCTTCTGCTCTAATATTTCTTCTTCTTTCCTTTTGGACTAATCTCCTTCAATCCAAGGTTTTCCTAGTAACATAGAAAATGGAGCATTGTTCTCAATAAATTTAACAACTTCAAATTCTTCCTCTGTCAAAGTTCCATTGGCACTCATAGATATCTGGGTGAGTCTTCGACATCGGGTTATCATCTTTCCTCTGAATAATTCTATTCCTCCCAATGAAGGAATCATAGCAAGATTTCCTAGAATTTCTCAAGTTCTTTCTGTCATGATATTCACCTATGTTTCCTCATCCAGAACACAGTCAATGTCAAAGTCTCCTATTCTTAATTCAATGCATTATTTTTCTTTGTAGATCTCTGATAAGCTGATATGTTGATGGTCATTCAGGGTTTCTTTCATCTGTAGAAATAATTTTTCTAATTATTTATGGGGTTCTGTCACAGCCTCAGTTGCTTGACCTTTCTCATGGTCTTCTTGTCTCATATTCATCCTTTCAACCTTAGCAATCATTCTAGGTAAATCCAAAAATTCATGGTCCATATATTTGCAACAGAGGCAACTAGGTCTTCTTCTAGGGCATTCCTTAGTAAGATGTCCCAGTTTTTTGCAATTGTAACAAAGAGTTAATCATCTTTTTCTCTTAAATGATCCCCCACCTTTCATGTGATGTGCACTAGAATCATGGTAGCTAACCTACTAAAAAATATTCCTATGATCCTGCATCCATTTGTTAGTCCAAAAATTCTCTCTATGCATAGGTATAACATATCTTTTACTATTCTTATAAGATCTACTCATATCAAATCTTCTTTCATCTATCAATGCCCTAGTTTTCAATATAGGAAAATTCTTACCAAACATACCTAGATCCATACTTTAGAAACAAAAATTTCCACTAATATTATCTTCAACAGAGCACAAAGCTTCAAGATCTAAAATGTTTCACTATTATTACCTTTACCAGAGAACAGAGCTTGCATATCTTACCTCTTTTCTTTGTATCTAACCCTTCTTGGCATAGAGCTTCACAGATCAATTAGAATACGACACACTAGAGAGATATATCTATGCAAAGAGATTTCAAAAGTTCAGGTCAGATCTTCACACAAAGCTTCTTTTTCCTCAGTTCACAACAATCACAGTTTCAGTCCCGACAATGGAACCACTTTTTTGGCACAAGGGAAAAACTAGGGTTCAACACTTCAACAACGCACCAACAAAACCCTAACTTCCAAACCTTTAGGCAATACCTGTGAAGCATATGAAGTCTCACTCGAGGTAGAGGCAAGGGTGATTGCAGGACTGAGATGTCTGAAACCTTAGCTGGGACACAAATCTTTCATTCTAACACTTAACAGAGCACTCAGCAGTTAACATTCATCAATATTCACTCTCAGTCATGGATGATTTTAGGGGATAAATTTCACTCATGGGCTAATTTTCCATGGTTTTTTCAAAAACAAGATTCGCTATTTTAAAAATGATTCACCCAAATTCTATAGGATAAAATTATTTTGCCTTAAAAATCGCCAAAATTTTATAAAAACTATATAAAATCCTTATAAATTTGAATATGTTTACAAAAATATCAGCAAACACTTATAGTTGGCATATGAAGGATTAATAAGATTCGCCAAGGTTTCTACATTTAAAAAAAAAATCCATCCTTAAAATCACCCCTGGTCTCAATTATAGTGTAGTTAAACCCTAATTATAGAGCATCACAGTATTCATTCAGATATAGGGTATTTAAGCACTAAGAATACATACATAAATCAGATCTAACATCCATCCCTAAGTATTAAGAATCAACAGATCATTCATCTATATTAAATAACTAAGTAAGCAAACACATAATCACATCAATACATTGCGCAAAGCATAGCAAAACAACATGTACGTGGTTCACCCCCACCCTAGGGCTACATCAACCAATTCTTTGTCTTCTTTATTATCTTTGGTCAAGCTTCTTACAAGCACATAGCATCCAAGTTCTACTCCATAGAAGAAAGGAGATTTGCGCGCACTCCGCCAGATCCTCCTTCTTCTAGCTAGGGTATAGCACAAAGCCTTCACACAATCTCTTACAATGACTTGCACTTATCTTTGCAAGTTTCACATAGTATGCACCAAAGAAATCTCCACTTAGCACTTAGCACTGTCAATCACATAGATTGGACTAAAATCATCACTTGCATCTAGTCGAAGGGAACTTAACCATTCATACTCACTACATCGCCTTAGAATCTATTTATACATACAAAATAGGCCTAAGCATGGGTAAGCCCATGGTCCACAATTCCCATACCCGTTACATAATCCCAAATCCAAAAAATGACCCTAAAAGGGGTTGAGATCCCACGATCTCCCCTTAGTATTGTGCTCTACCTTCAACAGCCTGTCGACGTCCCAAAATTAGGTCAAACATGACCAAGAATCCTCAAAAATTGGTCAAGGGCCAACATAATGTAACATGTAATCATTCATACTATTAATGAAAAAACATAATTGTTGAAGACCAACCAAACAAAAATAGTATGGGGGGATAAAATCCACTAGGAATGGAAAGGTGGAATAAGAATCTAAGGTTAAGGAGATAAGTAAAGTGACTTAGTGTAGGAGAAATTTTCTTTTTCGACACACTAGTTTAGTGGGAGTTAACTGACTAGTTCTATTTTAGACTTTCTATTTTCATCATCATTATTATGTTATTATGCATGCCTAAAATTTTCTATTATGAAATGTTATTTCCTATATATGAGTGTATTCCACTCATTCATTGTATCATATTTATCATCATATCATTGGAGTAGTGTGAATATATTTTCTCATTCTTCCATATTGAATCTCTCTTCCTTTCTTGATAATATTTGTTTGTATATTCTTTAGCTAGATCTCATGTGCAAGTTTCTATGAAACATTGACAAAGTATCAGATCTACGCTACTTGAAGCAAGACACACAAGCTAGAGAATAAGGAAATATAGTTTCGGTGAGAAAATCCATGTAACAAACACAATCGCACCCCCTCCCTGTTGAAAGGAGCGACCGTCACACCCAAACTTACAAATATTTCAAATTTTGGGTTGTATTCACCCTAGACATTGGAAACGGATGACCGGGTCACTCCAAATACACTGGAAAAGGGATACCAACCAAAATTGGTCATTGTGTCTCTTAAGGGAAGGTGCGACCACCTCTAAAAAACCTTTTTGTTTGCAGTGATTTCTCCCAAAATATTCACTTTTTGAGGAAATGACTCAAGAGAGAAGTAAATATACCCATTATACAAGTGGGTTTTCAACCATTTGGATAAAATTCTTACTGCTTGATTAGAAAGTAATACGAAATATCTCCTCTTGAAATTGATTTGAATTTTCCACTTAAAGTGCCCTTTTTGTAGTGATTTCTCAGTTTTTCACTTGCAAGTTAAGAGTAAACTTTTAGGGGTTCTCAGACATAGTGGGAGATATGGATACAAAACCTATTCTACATTCAAACTTGGTTGTAATCCTCACACCATACAATTATTTTGATTGGAATCCCAAGGTAGAATTCCAACTCATAAGGAAAAGACTGTACAACTTGACGATGGGGACAGAAACAAAACCTACATCAACAATTGAGAATATGAGATGGGAGAACTGAAAATATGAAGCCATAGGAGTTCTTATTGAATTGATTTCAACTGATATATGGTTTTATTTTCCACACATAAGACTCCAAATGAGATCTACACCACTTTAGAAAGTCTATTTGGAAAGAAGGATCAGATGAGAGGTCATAGGCTTGAGGTAGAGTTGAATACTTTGGATCCTAAACGTTTTGATAATATACATGATTTATTTACTAATTTTAAATATTTGATATTGATATTAGCATCTTGTGGTATTGATAAGTCTAAACAAGTGAACCAAATTATTCTAAAAATATTGTCTAAGTTAGGACCTGAATATGTTGTCTATGTCTCCACTTTCCATTCTGATAGATATCTCATGGGAACAAATTGGAATATGCCTACCATGGATTAATTCATTTATTCTCTCACACACGAGCAAGAAAAAATCATTCATATGGGATTAATCAAGGATCCCAAAGAACATGCAATCACCATGCATGATGGAAAAGGTTCATCCAAACAGAATGAGAAGGAGGGATATTCCAAACCCTTCAATGAATCTTCAAGTTCCAAAGACTCTTCAGATTCCAAGAAGAAGAAGAAGGGAAAGAAGTGCACTTACTATAGTAAACCAAATCATGAATAATCCACATGCATGAAGAAGAAAATTGATCTTATGTCATAGGTACTTTAGCAGAACAAGATTGGAAACTTCATTCCAGAAGGAGTTAAGAAGCAGAAGGAAGAAGATCTTGCTCCTAAGAAAGGTAATCATCATGCTCTTGGTGTAATTAATTCCTCGTCTAATTCACGAATTATAGAATCTAGTGCATCACATCATATGGAAACGAAAAATGAAGTTTTTACTTTTTTGCATCCATGCTCACAACCCCCTATTCTCATGGGGGATGATACTCCAATGGAAATAGTAGGAAAGGGGAGAGTGGAACTTCATAATGGAAGTTTTGAGAATGTTTTACATGTTCTATGAATCTTCTCTCAGTTAATCAGATCACTCAGAAAGGTTAAAAGGTTGAATTTACATCAAATTCAGTTTTTGTACTTGACATGCATGGCAATTCCATCATTGCAATTGGACAGGTGGATCACAAGTCAAGGTTGTATAAATTCACTAAGTTTTATGACAATGACTTCTCTTTTCTACTTACACATAAGGAGAGTACTTTTCATACACCTCTAGTGAAACATACAGATACTCTTTTATTTCCATCAGTTCCAGACATCAGAGATGATTATATGCACTCATATTTTGTACATGGAAATGAGTAGGAAGTACAACTAGATAAGGATCCAACGTCATAGCTTCAATAGATTCTCAAGTGGGCACATTCCACACTTTAGGTAGAAGGAAATCTTGTAGGTAATCCATTGGATTCGAGGAGGACTCGATCTCAACATGATGATCACTCTCATGTACTTTCATCTTATGAACCTGCGATGCCCATGTATTGTTATATGGTTCAATATCCATATCCACAAACCTACAGTAAGGTTGTGGGAAACCCATTATGGAAATAATCCATGCATGAGAAGTATGACTCACTCCTAGAGAATCATACTTGGGATTTGGTTCCACTTCCATCAGGGAGGAAAATTGTTAGATGAAAATGGGTCTATAGGACCAAGAGAGAAGCAAATGGTCAGGTATAAATCAAGACTAGTTGCAAAAGGATTTCAACAGATTCATGAGATAGATTTGGATGAGACCTTTGAACCTATAGAAAATATGGACTCCATTCGATTGGTTGTATCCATTGTTGCAGGAAAAGGATGGGAAGTTCACTAGATGGATGTGAAGAATGATTTTCTTCACGATGATCTTTCAGAGGAGATCTACATGAAAAACCATAGGGGTTCATTCAAAACTCATCTTTAGTATGAATATTGAAGAAGTCACTCTATGGCCTCAAGAAGGCACCTAGAGCATGGTATGAAAATATGTATTCTTATTTTCTTTCACATGATTTTGTTAGATGTAAATCATATTGCAATGTTTGCATGTTGAGGAATACTGACTCTCTGATGATTTTAATACTCTATGTTGATTATCTTTTGATCACTGGTAGTTCTTCTTCAACCATTATTGTGGTCAAATATATTTGTCATCACATGTTTTCTATGACAAACATGGTTTCACTTCATTTCTTTCTTTGTCTTGAGATTAGTCAAGATTCTTTAGGAATCAAAATTTCTCAGGCTAAGTATGCCAGGGATATTCTGGATAGATTCCACATGACACACTATAAGTATGCACCTACACCCTTATTATATGGGATCAAACTTGAGGTTGGCTAGGATACACCATTAGTGGATAGAACTTTGTGTCGACAGTTGGTTGAGAGTATTCTTTATCTCACCCACACCCGAAAAATATCTCATATGTAGTAGGAGAAGTTTCTAGATACATGCAGGAACCCCATGATCTTCACTAGAAGGTTTCCAAGTGCATCCTCATATATGTTCAAGGGACCATGAGTTATGGGATTCACTATGTAGTTGATTATGAATTAGATCTCATTGGCTTCATAGATTCATATTGGGCTGGAGATGGCACATATCGAAATTCCACATTCATGTACACTCTCAGTTTGGGGTCAGGCCCTATTTGTTGGTCAAGTAAGAAGAAATCAACCATTGCTTTATCTTCTGTAGAGGACGAGTATAGAGGAGTAGTCAAATGTGTCATTCAATCACTTTGGCTTCAACACTTCCTTACCGATATTGGTATCCATTTTCATTGTCTGAATTTCCTATGGTGTGACAACCAGAGTACACTGATATTTTGTAGATATCTAGTATAGAGACATTGAACCAAACACATTGAGGTCCACATGCATTTCATCATAGATCTAGTACATGACAGGACCATTGATCTATAGTTTTGTCCTTCATGTAAATAGACTATCGATGTCTTCATGAAGACCTTCAATGGAAATAATTTTCAAACTTTGCAGGATCGTCTTCAAGTGAAGAACACAGTTCCCTAGCGAATACCTTTTCTTCTTTTGATGCATCGTCTTTTGAGGGGGGGGTTTGTTCCCATGTGTTTTTCCCTCTTTCCTTATTTTTATTTAGTGTTGATTAGTTGCATTGTACATGAGTACCTAATATGGCCTAGTATGCATGACTCATTGTTTACTCCATAGTGATGTTCAGGGGGGGGTGTTGGAGAAATTTCTATTTTTAACACACTAGTTCAGTGGGAGTTAATTGATTAGTTCAATTTTAGACTTTCTATTTTCATCATCACTATTATGATATTATGCATGCATGCATTTTTCTATTATGGAATGTTATGTCTTATATATGAGCTTATTCCACTCATTCATTGTATCATATTGATCATCATCTATGTATCAATCATCAACTCATTGGAGTAGTGTGAATATATTTTCTCATTCTTCCATATTGAATCTCTCTTCCTTTCTTGATAAGCTTTATTTGTACTTTATTTAGCTAGATCTCCTATGTAGGTTTCGATGAAACATTGACACTTAGACCCAGGAATAAAATAGTATTGTTCCTAAGTCCTAAATTCATATAACATTATGTTATCCTAAGTCCCAAATAAAAGGAACAAATTAAATGAAGTGGAAAAATCTAGTCCCTTGTGTGCCAAGTGTCACATAGGGTAGACGCATATATAATTTGTGGATATACTATAATTTTGGGGATAATTCCTTCATCATTTCATCCTCCGAACCGGGAAATCGTACTCAACAATGGTACTATATTGGGGAAGACTTGGAGCATTTTCTAGGTAAAATTTGACTAAAGAAGTGGGTTTCTAGGATCGTGTGTTGTTGAAGAAGTGATTTTTCAAGCCTATGAGTTATTGAAGAAGTAGGATGTCAGACCCATGAGAATTCTCTTGAGGTGAGATAACTACTCAAAATTGTATTCCCAAGGTGCCAACTTGCAGCTACAGGTGTAACACACCCAACATCATACTTGTTGGCTATGCCAGACTTAAACTCTTGAGAAACTTCATACATATAAAACTGTAGCATAACCATCCTTCCAAGCCGGCCATACCAACTTCATAAAAATGAAAATACCATCAATATATATATGTAACTTTAAACAAACAAATGCATTCTGCCAATATATAGATTCATGCGGAAATAACAGTAAGATTATACATACATGCATACACAACCAATACTCATAAATATAAAGACATGTACAGATACACAACATGCAATTGAACACATAATCGATACTTATATTTTTATAGAAGCCAAACAAATTTGTGCAGACCTTCCACAATCCTCCCAGCCTTAGACCATGTTGCTCATCACTCTCAACAGTGGGTCACCCTTGAGTTGGGACTAAACTCCACTTGACTAAAGGGATTCCTAGGCTAGGATGAGACAACAAGAAGTTACATAGTCAACACGAAGGATTTCGTTCCAGGATGCCAACTCAAACTAACAACCTACAACCTCTCATTCCCCACATTCATGTCCCACCCCAGGAAGTGTGCCCCTTCTCTTCTCAACAGTCCTTCGGCTACCCCACTTCCATTCCAAGGTTTCAACAATATACCAAACAAGAATTCTCATAGAACTATAGCTATAGTTGGGATTCCTCAACAAAATCACTTCCCCAACAAACTCTCTCACCTAGAGAGAGTTTCTCATGGGTCAGACAACCCACCTCTTCAAACCCACAGGCCTAACAACCTGCTTCTTCTATCCAAATACTAATTCAATCCAGTATAGTTGATCACAAAAACAAAGTTTGGGTATGGAA
>SNQJ01S0274119.1:0-11534 GCA_010110895.2 Picea sitchensis | reverse complement strand
AAGGTTTTAACCACTGGGAAAGAAAACTACAGAATAATCTATTGGAATAAGAAACGATTGTACGCATTGCCAGTAGTAGTGCACGCCACGATTTTTAAGAATATGAAACCATTGTGATTATGCCGTTGCCATAAGAAAACGTGGCAGAAACATAAATCTAACACTGCAAAATGATAAAAAGTTAATAGTGGAGTAAATTCGTAATTTTAAGTAAGTTCGTTAATCATTTGAACTTGGCAGTAAGATGGTCACACAGTAATTTCTTAATCATATTAAGTAAATGTTAAAAAGTAAACAAGTTAACGGAAGCTTTTAAAAATGCTAGAAAGTTATGAATATGAGATCTGGTTCATTGATTTGGAAGGACGACTAAGAATATGCCAGCATCTTCAATTGTTGGCCATAAGATTAAAATTTAAAGTTAAAAGATCATTAAAAGTGCCCATTGCCAATAGATATACGCCTTTCGGCGTAACTAGCACAGCCATATAATTGTGGCTGATGAACGCCCAAAAGGTATCTATAATTTATTAAATCTAATTTTAATATAAACTTTAATTAGGGTTTGAAAATAAAATTTGCTATATCTCATCAATATTTTCTTTGCCTTAATTTATTAAATCTAATTTTAATATAAACTTTAATTAAGGTTTGAAAATAAAACTTCCTATATCTCATCAATATTTTCTTTGCCTTTCGAACCATTATTCCTGCACATCGCGACCTTCTATTTAATTCTTCATTTACTTGCGAATATTTGCTCCAGTTCAACAATCTTCTGTAATAAAATTTAAAGGTAAGTTACTCCATTTTCTAGAGCCAACATTCACACATGTTTTACACATCTAAAACAACAACAATATTACAAACACATTACCACATTACACAGAAAATAACTCAACGAAAGACAACAAATAACTTGACAGAAACAAAACCACTTTACTTCACTAATCGCATTCAAATCTCCACGGTTGTTGCACATACGACCATGCCCTCTAAGACTTCCCCACCATCAACATTAACTTCAATCCATTGACGCCTTGAGGGGTTAAACAGATAAGACATGTGTTTATTGGGGAAGAAACAAGTGTCCACTGCGCTTACAAAAATCCAGTCACGCCACTGTGTAGTACAGTTAAACTGGTGAATATATTGCGGAAGAGATGCTACAGTAGTCCAAAAGTTTTTTTGGTCATCATCATACACAAAATAAAAAGCTTATTCAATATGAAACCATCGGATAGGTGAGGAAATTACGGGTAGAGAATTAAACGCACTGATATTTGAGGTAATCTTAAAGGTTAATCATTTAAATGTGGCAATCATATGGTGATAGAGTAATTTCTTAATATGATTAGATAAATGTTAAAAAGTAAAGGATGTATTCAAAAATACAAGGAAGTTATGAAGAATAAATCACATTCATTGATTTGGGAAGACGAATTGTTAGCCATTAGATTAGAATTAGGGATTAAAAAGTGATTAATTGTGCCCATTATGGAGCATATGTTATATTATATAACATATGCACTGCATATGTTATATAATGTATGCCTTTGAACGTAACTAGCAAAGCCACAAAGTCCACTGGTAAACACCGATAGGTATAGGCATTAAAACCCCGCCCACGCAATTAAAATTAACTCAAACCCAACCCAGGCTCATAAAAAAAATAAAAGAAACTCGCCATGACGTTAAAACCACAACCCCGCTTAGTTAAAACCCAGGAACAAAAAAAAGAAGAAGAAGAAAAAAAAAATAAAAAAAATCTAGTTAAGTAAATGTGAAAAACTAAATAGGTTAGCTTATGCATTCATAAATACAATGAAGTTATGAAGAATGAATCAAATTCATTGATTTGAGAGGAACATGAAGAATATGTTAGCATCTTTTATTTTTTTTTATTTTTTTTTGTGTCTAGAGGAATCAGCAACTAGTTGGGCACGTGCTTACGTTACACGTGGCCGTGTTATCCAACCTCTACCACTATAACCTCCAGGTGTGACCACGATGCCCCTTATGTGGCACACAAGGTAAGTCGGGGGGAATTGAACTCGAAACCTCACGATGCCCCTTAAGCGGCACACAAGGTAAGTCGGGGCGAATTGTACTCGAAACCTCATGGAACATCATTTTCACGGCACTTGCCAATTGAGCTGCCCCCCCGGGGGCATGTTAGCATCTTTTATTGCTAGCCATCAAATTAGGTTTTTAAATTAAAAGATCATTAATTGTGCACATTGTCAATAGGTGTAAGCCTATCTTCCTAATTAGCAATAACCACTTTTTAAAGGTGGTTGATATAAGCTTATCATTTTTCACCTTTCCAAAATAATGACACAGTTGTTACTAGTTTACCACCTAGATGCTTTGGGGACTACCATTAATGTATTAATATACAATTAATGTATTAATTAATTATTACTTTAATGCAATATATAATAATAATATATTAATGTATAATGCTTAATGTTCTATTAATGTATTAATGCAATGTATTATGTAAAGTATTAATTGATTGCTATATTAATAATGTAATCCATTAATTAATTAATACATTAATAAGTTATTAATTAATAAATTGTTAAAGTGTTAATACACAAATAAAGTAATACATTAATAACACATTAAATACATTAATAAATACATTACTAAAGTATTATAAGAGGAAACACATGTTCTTAACCATTAGGCTCACTCACGCTATATAATGTAAAATGAAAAATTAATACATTATTACATTATTATAATGTAAAATTAAAATAATAATACATTAATTATGTAATGTATTGATTAATTAATACATTATTATTAATACAGTGCTAAAGAATTAAAATATTAATGCATTAATAAAGTACACTAATAATATATTACTAAAGTAATAATACATTAAACATTAATAAAGTATTAATATGCTAATAAAATGATATATTAGTTTAAATTAGTAGTACATTACTAAAGTGTTAATACATTAATGTATAAAATAAAGTAGTAATACATTATTAAAATATTAATACATTAATTGACAATGACTATGGTTGACTATGGTTTACCATGACCATGCTTAACTTTGGTAGACCTTGGATGACATTGGGAAGAAAAGGTTCACTAAGGTTGCTTGTGGTTGTCCTTCACCATGGTTGACTATAGTTGACCATGACCATGGTTGACTATGGTTGATCGAGGTTTATTATGGTCGACCATGCCCACGGCTAACCTTCGTTGACCATTGAGATGTGATTATGGTGGGTTGTGTCGATTATGTTTAACTATAGGTTACTATGTCAATACTACATTGCAATGTTGATCATGTTTTGTTCCTATCACACTGTGACAACATGTTTCATTCATCACGTTGTGACATCAACTTTTGTTCATCACATGGAATTGTAAGTTTATGGTCACCAAATTACGATGAAGGTTTTTTGTTCATCACACTATGGCGTTGAATAGGCTTGTCACAATGCAACGACCAGTTATGTTCTTCACATTGTAACTTCGGGAAATGATCATGTCATTGCAATGTTGGCCTATGTTTGTCCCATTGCCACATTGGGTTGTGTACATCACCTTCCAACAATGGGTTGTGTTCGTCCCATTGCGATGTTTGGAAATGGTTTTCACAATGCAACGTCAAGATATGTGTGTCAGATTGCATTGTGAGGATATGTTCATCATTTTGTGACGATAGGGATATGTTCGTCACATCGCGACATTTGTTTATGTTCATCAAATTATGATAACAGGGAAATGTTCATCACAATTTGACGTCCATATATGTTCGTCGGATTTCCTGACATTGCAACGTCTATATATATTTGTTAGATTGTAATGACAGGACAATGTTCATCAAATTACAATGTTGCAATACTTGGTACATTAGAATGTTACTATGTTCGACACATTGTGATGTTTGGAAATGTTTGTCACATTGTGACATCGGGATATGTGTGTCAGATTGCAATGTGAGGAAATGGTCGTCACATTGTGACGACACAACAATGAGCGACACATTACAAAGTATGTTTGTGTTCGTCACAATGCAATGTTACTATCCACATTATGACGCCATGGCCATGTTGGTCACATTGTGACATCAGTTTAGGTTCATCAGATTGCGACGTTACTACGTTCAACAGATTGCAACATTACTGTGTTTGTCATATTTCAATGTTATTATGTTTGTCACTATGAGACATATTATGATGACAAGGATATATTCATCATACTGTGACAACAAAGATGTGTTCGTCACATTGGGATGTCTGTTTATGTTCGTCAAATTATGATAATAGGGAAATGTTCATGACATTGCAACGTGCATATGTGTTCGTTAGATTCTAACGATAGGGAAATGTTCATCACATTGCGACATCCATATATGTTCGTCATATTGTGATGAAAGGACAATGTTTATCAAATTGCAACATTTCAATGCTTGGTAGATTAGAACGTTACTATGTTCGACACATTACGATGTTTGAAAATGTTTGTCACATTGTGACGTTGGGATATGTGTGTCACATTTCAATGTGATGAAATGTTTGTCACATTACAATGACACAACAATGAGTGACACATTGCAACATATGTTTACGTTCGTCACAATGTGACGTTACTATCCACATTATGACGACATGGCTATGTTGGTCACATTGTGACATCAATTTATGTCTGTTGCATTGCGACGTTACTATGCTTAGCAGATTGCAATGTTATTATGTTCTTCAGATTGCAATGTTATTATGTTTGTCACTATGTGACGTTACTATGTTCGATACATTACAACATTACTAAGTTCATCATGTTGTAACATCTGGTTTTGTTTTTCATATTGCAACGCTGAGGTATGTTTGTCGCATCACAATGTTGTTTTGTGTTTGACACATAATGGAATGGAATTTTTGGTGAAGTTTTAAAAAAAAACCTAACTTAGTGTTTCCTTTGGAAAAAAGATAGAAACTTTGAACTAATGTTATATATTTCATAGGAAGAATCTTAGAGTCATACTTGTTCTAAGGTAGTAATAATAAAACATTAATAAATTAATATATTAATAAAGTAGTTATTGTTGAAATATTGTAACAACAAACAGTATTCTATTTATTATTGAGTTATTATTCATCAAATCAATCCCCTTTTGTGGATTGATCATGTTGGAATTTTAATTGACTAAATCCTCTTTTATGGATTCGTCAAACCCTAATTGTATTATGCAAATTAAGAAGTTGGCCCCGAGGGATAATTAAAGTGGTTTTGACCACTAAGAACAAAAGTCGACCCTACCCAGCGAAGAGACATCTTTCCAATGCCTCCTAGCTAGTATAAATAAAGGAGCCTAGCACCTGATTATTTAACTCACTCATTCGCTCATCAAGTGTGCAAGTTTGGTAGTTGCAGTTGGGAGAAGAAGGAAGAGAGAGGTGGATTTCTCAGTGTTGGATATTCTCTAGTGTTTTGGTTTATCATCTTGGCATTGTAGTGGCTATCTATATTAAGGAAGTTTTTGTTGGGTTTTCTCCCCCATGAGGGTTTCCCAGGATAAATGTTGTGTATCTTGTGATTATGTTTCTCTCAGTGATCGTACATGTGCTATTGTTATCTAGTAAATTGAAAAGAAACCTAATAATAGCTAGAAACTTAGAATGGTATCAGAGCTAAGATGAAGAGAGAACCTTTCATTCGATAAGCAAAAGTGTCACTGTTGTCGTACAAGAAAATTAGGGTTTTCTATTGAAGAGGAATTTCAAACTAAAACTCATCAAGGAAGTGCTCCCTAGCCTAGAAAACTATTTGTCAGCCTCATTTCACTTTTTCAATGGAAAAAACTACTGGAAAGTGAAACCATAGTTTTCACTGGTACAAGAAAACCAGGAAACGAGAACTAGTACTAGAAGCACTAGTCCAAAATTTAGCAGGCCCGGTTTGAAGCGAAAAAAATTTGTATTTTCTAAAATTGGACTAAGCCACGCTACTCACCTCAACCAAGTGCACCTCTTGGTAAGTTCGGATTTAAATTCTGAGCATTTTCAATTTTTGGTCATTTTCCTAGCTCCAGGTCAAGATGTCTGCAAGCATTAAACTTTTTGAAAAGCTAGAAGGTGGGGATAACTTCCATGCCTGGAAGAATAGGATTGCACTCATTCTTGAAGAGAATAACCTAGCAAGATTCATTAAAGAATATGTACCAGAACCTACTAATGTTGCAGCTAAAGAAAAACACCAAAAGAACAGGGTTAGGTCCAAAAGAATCATTGCAGACTCTATTGAAGATCATTTGATCCCTCAAGTGGTTGCAAATAAAGGATGCAGAAAGGAGAAACAATTCATGAAGATTTCTCTAGAATATCACAATTCAAGGAACATCTAGAAGCAATTGGTTGTACTCTAGATGAAGATGAACTCATAATGACATATCTTAATGGTCTCACAAGACCTTGTGATGCATTCATCTAAACTATTTGTGCCATAAAGGAGGAAATACATTTTGACAGTCTGTGGAAAGAATGCATTAAAGAAGAAGCAAGAGTAGCTAACTAAGAAGAAGTACTATCAAGAGATGAAGATCAAGCCCTAGCTCCTCATACTAAAGGAGGAAGGAAGATGTCACTTCCCAAAGGAAACTCATCAACATAAGGAGTGTCACTCCCTAAATAAATTCATGCATAAAGAATCTCATCCTCCAAGGAGATTCCAGAAGTTTCATAAAGGACAAAGAAGAGAAAAGGATTTTTCGTCCTATCAATGTTACCATTGTGACAAGATGGGACATATTACTAAGAATTGTCTAGCTATAAGAGAAGAATACAAGAATATAAACAAAAGGCAACATGCCCATACAATTGAAGATGAAGAACCACCCACAAAGGTGATAAAAGAACAGATTGAAGACTATGTCTTAATCTCTTCCCTCTCAGGATTAGTGTCACCTGGCGAGGATACTTGGCTCATAGAAAATGGTGCTTCCAAGAAGATGACAGGTCAAAGATATATTCTCTCTTTCCTTACAGAAAATAACTTTACCCATAAAGTTACACTTGGAGATGATTACCAACACCCAATTAAAGGAGTAGGAGATTCAAATTACAAACTTGATTTAGGGACCCCATTGAAAATGAAGTATGTACTATGTGTATCAGGTTTGACAAAGAAATTACTTTCTATCTCAGCTTTAGATAAGAAATTCTTCAGAGTTTCTTTCATAGATGGAGAAGTTTTTATGTGTCCCAAAGGAAAAACAATAGAAGATGCAATTGTTATTGGAATAGAAGAAGGTGACTTGTATAAGCTAAAATGTCACTCAAAAGAATCCTTGACTCATTCCATTGGGAATCCATGTGAACTTTGGAATATAATACTAGCTCACATCAACTACAAGGCATTACCATATGTAAGAAAGGTAGTCACAGGTCTACCAGAATTCAAGGTTGACCATGAAGGTGTTTGCAATGGATGTTCACAAGGAAAGAACATCAAGAACCCTTTCCCAAAGAGAGACACTAAAGCAGAAGGAGTCTTAGAGATCATCCACTTAGATGTATGTGGCCCAATGCCATAAACCTCCATTAGTGGGTATGTATCATATGTATCTTTTATTGATGACTATTCTCGCAAAACTTGGGTTTACTTTTTGAAGTCAAAAGATGAAGTGTTTGGTAAATTCAAGAAATTCAAATCCTTGATAGAGAATCTCTCTGAAAGAAATATGAACATACTCAGGTCAGATAATGGAGGAAAATACACCTCAAAATAGTTTGTAAAATTTTGTAAATATATCAGGATCAAGAGGGAGCTCACCACTCCCTACAATCCTCAACAAAATGGTGTAGCAGAAAGAAAGAACTGAACTATAGGAAGCAGTGAAGACTATGATCCACAATCAAGATATTCCAATGCACTTATGGCTCGAAGTAGTAAGAACAACAATATATGTACATAATGGATTATCCTATAGTGCACTTGTGTTCAAAACCCCCGAAGAGATGTTCTCCAGAAAGAAGCTAGAACTAAGCCATCTCAAAATATTTGGCTATCGAGTATTTGTACACATTCTGAAAGAGAACAAAACCAAGATGGACCCTTCAGGAAATAAGGGGATATTTTTTTGGATATTGTCACATCTCCAAGGCCTTCAAAATTTATATACCATGTTTCCATCATATTGAGATCATTAGAGATGTAACCTTTGATGAAGATGCAACACTCAAGAAATCAAGAAGATGTAATCTTGAAGAAGTATATAAAGAAAAACTTGTATCTCCCAGAGTTGCAGAACCAGTGAGAGACGTCATAACTTCCCGTGACGAGGAGATTCCAAAAGATCATGACATAATAGAATCTCAATAACCTCCCCAGATGACGATCTCCCACAATAGAAAGCCAGCTTGGGAAAGGAAGCTTATTTAATATGGAGAAAAGTATGGTGTCCCCGAAGGAACCATGAGACAATTCAAGAAACATAATCCATTCTCCATTTATATGGCTTTGATGTGCGATCTCTTAGAGAAGGAGCCTACTTACTTTGAATAAGTCATTCAGAAGAAAGAATGGGAAGATTCCATGAAATAAGAATATCAATCCATTATAAAGAATGATGTATGGGAAATAGTTCCCAGATTGAAGAGAGAGGATGTGGTATATTCCAAATGGCTTTACAATATAAAACATGTTGTTTATGGAAGTATTGATAAATATAAAGCAAGGTTTGTAGCTCGTGTTTTTTCTCAAAAGCAAGGCATTGATTATGAAGAGACATTTTCTCATGTAGGGAGATACACTTCAATAAGAACCATCATAGCCCTTGCACCTAAGATGAAGTGGAAGTTACACCAGATGGACATGAATTTTTTTTTATTAAATGGTGTCATTGAAGAAGAAGCATATATAGAAAAACCCAAAGGGTTTGAAGTTGAAGACAAAAATAATCATGTATGTACATTGAAGAAGGCTCTTTACATATTGAAGCAAGCTCTTAGAGTTTGGTATGGAAGAATTGATAGTTTCCTCACGAGGTTGGGCTTTACCAAGAGTAAATTTTATTCTAACTTGTACTTCAAGGATATGAATGATTATTCGGTTATATTGTTGTTGTATGTGAATGACTTATTTCTAACTAGAGAAGAAAATATCATCACCGATAGTGAGAAGAATCTCCCTAGAGAATTTGAGAATAAATACCTAGGCCTAATGCACTATTTCTTAGGTCTTGACGTATGACAGAGCCTAGAAAAGATCTTCCTTAACCAATGGAAGTATGCAGTTTCAATACTAAATAGGTTTGATATGTTGGAGTGTAAATCCATGAAGACACCCATTGAAACAAAATTGAAGCTCCTGGTTGATACTTCGTCAAAGTTGGTTGTTGCTACGTTGTATAGACAGATCATTGGATCATTGATATATATGATGAATACCAGGCTAGATACATGTTTTGTTGTGAACACCTTGATTCAATTTATGGTAGAACCCATAAGTGTTCACATTGTTGCTGCAAAAAATGTGATGGGAAACCTTAAGAGTACGTTGGATTTTGGTCTCAGTTATAATTGAGATCATGACATCAAACTGAGTGGATATAATGATTCAGATTGGGCTGGAAGTGTCTATGACAAAAAGAGAACCTCAGGATGTTGTTTTAGTATGGGGCCAGCCATGATCTCATGGCAGAGTAGGAAGCAATCAAGTATTTCTCTTAGCATGGAAGAAGAAGAATACATTGTTGCATGTTCTGCCAGTTGTAAAGTCATATGGATTTGGAAGTTGTTGACAAGTCTGTTTGATCCGAAGATGGAAGAAACCATGATTCTATGTGATAACTGGAGCTGCATAAATATTGCAGAGAACCATATGTTCCATGACAAGTCAAAAAACATAGAAATATGGTATCATTACATTCATGATATGGTGCAGAGAGACATTATGTTGGCACAGATGAACAGGTTGCAGATCTGTTGACCGAGCCTCTGTCTCTTGTAAAGTTTGAGCACTTTCGAGACAAGCTTGGTGTAGTCTAAAAGGACCTCCCTTGAAAGGGGGAGTAGTGTTGTGATTCCACCCTTGTGTTGAATATTTCCAACTTCATGTTGATGTTGTTGAGATTCTGGCTTTGCGCTAAAGATTTCCATCTTTGTGTTGATGTTGTTGAGATATAACTTCATACTAAAGAATTACAGCTTCGTGCTGATGTTGTTCAGATGTCAGCTTCATGCTTAGGATTTCTAGATTTGTTCCGATGTTGTTGTGATGCCAACTTCATGCTGAATATTTCCATCTTCATTTTGATGTTGATGAGATGCCAACTTCATATTGAAAATTTGCAGCTTAATGTTGATGTTGATGATGCTCCAACCTTTGTGTTGTGATGTTGTTGTTGATGATGATGTATTAACCTTGTTTTGTTATTGATGATGATGATGTATTAGTATTATACTAATCCATGTTGATGTAGATGATGATGATGTCATTCCATCTCCTTGTTGTGGATGATGATATTGATCATGAGAAAAAACTTCCGATGATTTATAGATATTCCAGTCAATTTTCCATATGTTGTTGATGTTGTTTCCCTCTCTCACTCCTGATGATGTTGTAGAATACCCTTCTTGTTAAGGGGGAGTGTTGAAATATTGTAACTACAAATAGTATTCTATTTATTATTGAGTTATTATTCTGTTAGCACTCTGTAAATTTTGTCCGGCTGAATAGACAAATGACATAGGTAACTATTTCAACCTATTTTAGAGCTGGACACTAGCCTGCTCAACTCCGAGGGGGCTCTCTCGTGTCACTGGGTATTTATTTGATAATCAAGTGGCTAGATTTGGTTTGTTTTGGGGGGGGTTAATAAAATGATTGGAGGAATGAAGATTACATTTGGGCTATGGAGTCTAGAATAAACAATACATTGTTAAACCCAAGAACTATTAAGAGGAAAAGGCTAAATCAAGCAGTGAGTCTGAGTTTATATCTGAAAATTTTTCATGGCATTAGAGGAAAAGGGACACATAACTGCATCAGAGCATTATAGGAATGAATTATGAATTAGTTCAGAACAGATAACCATAATCTAAATTGCTAAACCAAGAGCATCAAATGATGAATTCTGGGCCTTTAACTCTCCAATTTAAACAAATGAAAAATGTATATGGAATAAAAGATCATAGGAAACACATACTATGAAAGGAAAAAAAGACTCATATCACCACCAGTTAGAATCTGTTCATAATTAGTCCAAAATATGCTTCTGCATTTATGTATTCATTCTAGCCCCAAAAATTTACAAAGGTCTTCCTACACAGAGGGCAGGATCCTCTTTTTTCCATGATTTTTATATNTTAACTCTCCAATTTAAACAAATGAAAAATGTATATGGAATAAAAGATCATAGGAAACACATACTATGAAAGGAAAAAAAGACTCATATCACCACCAGTTAGAATCTGTTCATAATTAGTCCAAAATATGCTTCTGCATTTATATATTCCTTCTAGCCCAAAAAATTTACAAAGGTCTTCCCTCTGTGTAGGAAGACCTTT
>SNQJ01S0274118.1:0-15301 GCA_010110895.2 Picea sitchensis | reverse complement strand
ACAAAACATAATACATATTACATTACCAGTAAAATACATGTCACTAAGTACAACAAAAAATTGAATTTTTTTTTGGATATATATTGCATCTACTTACCTCATGTATTTTCCAAGATCATATATAACTTGTTTTATGTTTTAGTCAAATTCATTTGGTAGATATAGAGGTAGAACATACTGTAACAATAAAAACGAATCGTTCCTTCTTCAAAATTAGACAAAAAAAATAAAAATATTAAAAAATGTATATGACCAATATATAAATATGAATACTAAAATTATTAATTACCTTAATTAAGGTATGCCAATCATGTGTTTTACCCCACCAAATTCGCCTTTCTTCATTAAGATATTCTTCAAGTTTGAACAAAAACCTGTGGGAAATTTAATTTTTTGAATGACCTCTTTTACACCATTTCTTTGTTGCTCTGTTAATAACCATGGAAGGTTATTTTGGTATCCATCGTTATTTTATCAAATAACACTTTTCATTGCATGATTGGATTCCCTAATGTCATTACAAATTTTGACAATTTTTTCTTTATCCTTCCTGCCATCTATGATTCACCATAATGTTTCTCTCTCATTCTTCCCGATATGCATTGTATCAAATAAATGAACTATTTTTAGGTCCTCATAGTAAGGCAACCTCATGAATTGAGTGGGTTAATATTTCATTCCTCGTGGAATCCCATTATCACTACCTTCATGACAACGACATTGATGAAGCATAAGAAAAATCAGAACACTATTTATCAAATGCGGTAAAATAAATTGAATAATTAAAATAAAATTTCAAAACATGATTCCATTTCTGATACATAAAAAAAATGTGTACTTCTAGGATTAATTATATCATATGCCAACTTCCATAGGCGAAGTGTCATTCTTTTTGGTTTTAGTCTAGTCTCTTGTTTCCCATTGAAAAGATCTTTTTTCAGTAGTACGATACTTATGGTTCTTAGAGAGGAAGTGTCTATACTCATCAAACACCTCCTTTCCTAAAAACATTTGACCGATGAGATTTCATCTTAGGAACACAAACTGGACATGAAAATTTTCCCTTTGTCTGAAGACCTGCAATAGATGGATTAATGTGAATTATTAATATACAGAATGATTATTTAAACAACATGCATGATATATTCAATTAATTATAACTATTCAAGCATGCAATATGGAACGTTACATACCACAAAAATGTGTTAGTCCTGGGGTATCATGAACTGTCCATAAAATTATTCCACGAAATTCAAATCTCTTATGCCTAATTGGTTTACAGATGTCATACATAGTGATGCCCTCCCATAACTTTAGTAGCTCGTCGATAAGAGGCTCAATATACTGATTCATATATTTAACTTTCTACTTACCTATTTGTTTGAAATTACACGAAATTAATGCCATGGCATGTATATATATGTAAATAAATAAATAAAAGATGTTATGCAAAAGTAGAGAAAAATGAAAAAGTTAAATTCAAAAAATTAATGTAAACAAATACCTGGAATAATCATTGTCAACATTATGTGCTCCCTCTTTATTGACATCCAAGGAGGAATGTTATTGTTGATAAAAAAAAATAGGCCACACTTAGTAAATAGACCGAAGCTCTCCAAATGGATTAATATCATCAGTTGCCAATGAAAGACTAACATTGTGAGGTTCATTTGTAAATTCTGACCATTTTGCAGCAATTTCCTTAAATACATAACCATCTGCAGGCATTCAAAGAATGCCATCTTCAATTATTTTTAAGGCATGGTAATCCATAAACTATTCTATGGTTTGGCACCTGAACAGTTGTTGCAAACATGGAATTATGGGAATATGTCAAAAAAACTTTCAAGGGACCATTTTTGTTATTTGATCGGTTCAGTATCTAGTGATACCACATACCGAGAATTTTTTTTCGATGCATGTTGTCCATAATATATAATTGATCATCAAGACATGCATCTATACTTTGATATTCCATTTCCATGTCTTTCATAATGGCATGTAAATCTCTATATGTGAGAGGTAAAATATTTGACAAGAGTAACATAAATTCACCTAACAATCTAAAAGATAAAAACTAAATAGTTAATGTAAATAATAGTAATTGTAAATATTGCATTTTTATTTTATACATTAATTAACACTAAAATAAATGGGGAAAATCCAACCTTTACGTAGATCTGATGAAACATATTACATACCTTAGGGTCTGTTTCATACAAGTGTTCGAAAAATGATTTGTAACCTTTAAGTTCACTAGAAACAATGTATTGGAGAGTAGATTTTATCTTGACCCTTTATAAAGTCGTTTATTTTCCTTTTCAATCATAGGTTCATCATAAATACCATCACTATTGTCCCCATGATCCTCATCTAGATGACCTAATAAGTCTTGGATCAATTTATTTGTCCCATCATATTGAACTATGTTATTATTGTCATCTACTTCCATGGGATCATTAAATTGATCTTCATTATTTTCTCCATGTTCCTCATCACGTACAACATGATTTCTGCTACTACTTGGTGTTTTTTGCAGAATGTTTGGGGGAAATCTAACTTCATAATTACAAACAATCATGAAAAATTAGTGCATGTATAAAACAATATAAAATTTTGAGAATACAATAAATATTAAAACAAATAATGAATATGTATATAGCTAATTACCATGGGAGGATATTCATTTGATCCCCCATCCATGTGCCCATATTTTCTACAATGTTTTTTAGTTGTTTCTATTAAAACTCTTTTGGGACTTCTAGTACAACAATTTTTGAAAGGAAAATAACATTTACCGTCACTCTTTTCACCGTCTTTAATTTTTTTCCCACCTCTAATGTTTTCTGACATTCTTCCCCACAGAAATATACTAAAAATAATACATGTTTTTTCTTCACCAAGAAAACCTTATACTGTTTTTGAACTATCGTTATTATAGAAAACTTGTCGCAAAATCCTTAAAATGAAACATATTTATAGATTTTATAACATCGCAATTCCGACGATATTTGACGAAGTCAAAGTTGACTTGGTCAAATACTAGGTGACCGTTGGGGTGGGGAAAACCTAGTGTCCACGACGTCGCAAGTGCGATGAATATTTCACCAACGTCGCAAGTGAGATGAAAATTTAACATAGTCGCAAGAGACACGTTACAAGAGCGGCGATATCGGGTAGTATGGAGAAAAAAAATTAAAATTTCCTTTATTTTTTGATAGTAAGGCCAATTTTGTCCATAACGTCACAAATAGAACATCACAATATTTCAAATATGTACTAGTGTGGTTGGTGTTGATGTCGTACTAGGAGTCCAATGGTTAGAATCATTGGGAATAATGGATTTTAATTTTCAAGAACTTTTCATGAAATTTTCATTGGAAGGAAAATAAATTGAGTTAAGGGGTATCACAGGGAAATCCAATAAGGTGATAAGCTCTAATGGCATGAAATAATTATTGAAAAAGGGGCATCACAGTGTAATTATACAACTTTTCTCACTAGATGTTCAAACATCTAATCCATCTATTCCCATAGATCTCCAAGTTCATTGATAAGCATTCCAAAGTATTTTAAGATATTCCCAAATATCTTCGACCCACTCAAAATCATGATCATTATATTCATCTAATTCCTAAGAGTATTCCTCCTAACATCAGGCCTTACACATACCCGTATTCCCAAAAGAGTGAAATTGAGCATATGGTTGAAGAAATGTTAGAGGCTTGAATTATTATACCTAGCCAAAGTTATTACTCTGCAGCAGTGGTAATGGTACTCAATAAAGAGGGATCATGTAATATGTGTCTGGATTATAAAGAGCTCAACAAGATCACTATTATAAGTTTCCCATTCTTGCCATTGATAAATTTTTAGATGAACTACATGGAGAAATCTATTTCACAAAGTTGGATCTTCGTTCAGAGTATCATCAAATTAGAATGAAGGAAGCATATATTCGAACAACAACAGTTTGAACTCATGAAGGCCATTATGATTTTTTTCCCATGCCTTTTGGCCTTATGAATGCACCTTCCACATTCGAAGGGTTGATGAATTCCATTTTCAAGCCCTTCCTTCGAGAATTTGTGTTAGTATTTTTTGATGATATACTAATCTATAGTGAGTCTTGAGAGGATCATGTGTGACATGTTCACAAGGTGCTACAACTACTAAAGGAGAAACAACTATATGACAAACCATCCAAATGTTTATTTGGGGTGAAGGAGGTAGAGTATTTGGGTCATATTGCATCTCATGAAGGTGTCAAGGTAGACCCTAACAAGATTAAGTCCATGATGGAGTGGCGGATTCCCAAAACATTGAAGAATATTAGAGGATTTTTAGGTTTGATAGGTTACTACCGCAAGTTTTTTCGGAATTATGGAAGAATATCATCACCTTTAACGAGATTAATTAAAAAGGATGCATTTTCATGGAATCCAGAGGAAACTTCAGATTTTGAAAAACTTAAAGAGGTGATGTGAAAAAATTATTCCTTGACCACACTAGACATCACAGAAACCTTTATTGCGGAATGTGATGCCTCAAGAAATGGAATTGGTGTTGTTATAATTCAATAAGGAAGGCCCCTTGATTTTGAAAGTTAAAGAAGGTTATAGGTGACAAGATCCCAGTTCAAACTATATTTCCAAGACTTAATGAGGAAGGAAAAATCATATTGGAGACTGAATTTATCACTGACAAAAAAAAAATCCAGTTCAGGAATAGATCCATTTTAGAGTATCTCATTAAGTGGAGGAAACTACCTGTTGAAGATTCTACTTGGGAAGATGAGTCTCTTATATAGAAGCATCCAAAATTACTCAAGCATTGTGGACAACACTTGTATTAAGGGGAGGGGCATGTTAATCCCTAAAATAGTGGCACATTACCCCTTAATTGTGGCATATTACATTAGTAATTTTATTTTATTTATGTCAGCTTGGGTCCATTAGTTGTAATTGTACCTCCTAGTCTCCTATATATAACAAGGAGACATTTTCATTTGGAATTATCTTGTATTTGGAAATTTATGTGGTGTATAAGGAGGTTGCCTCCTCAAAGGGGCTTATTATCTAAAATTCTCTCTTTTTCAAGGCATTGCATACTTATTCTGACATTTTTTTTATGTTATTTTGATATTTGGTTCTTAACATAAATGTCGATGTTCTCTTTGGTGTGTTAGTCGCACATGGGGTTACATGGTGTTGTAGGTTCCACACTGAAGGTGATCTAGATTGGATTTCTTCCTTCTGTTCCTACCCTTGGACCTCTTGTTTTCCTTTCATATGTTGCACACAGGATTTCCTCAATATAATCCAAAGCCCAAAGATTATCTACCTCTTCCTCATCGCTTGCCAATCCCTCTCTATCATCTATGTCTCTCTTCTTATTATTCATCTTATATTGGTAGGGTACTCCACTGCGTGTATTTCAAGTTTTTTCCATTATCTTCTTTATCTGATCTTCTTCCATCATGATTGGGTCCATGGCCTCCTTATTCTTTCTCTTATCCATATATTCCTCCATTTCTCATCCTTCTATCAGTGCTTCCCCCCTTCCCCCATGCGTTCAGGGACGTTTAGATGTATAATTCCATAGTAATCACATCGTTGTCATACAATAATATCTTGATTGAAGTGTACATCAATCTAATGTACCTACCTATGGGTCCCTTTAGAAAAATTTTCTCTGTTGCGGTGTAATACTTCGCTATATATACTGCAAATTCAGTGATAAACCCTACAACAATATTGTCTAACCATAAATCTACTACACAAGTAAATTTTTTATTAACTTGTTGTAATTGTGCAATATCCACAAGATTCCACTCTAGTTGTCTAACTCTATTTGTAGGGTGGTTTTATTTTAACGTCAATAACCACTCTTGCAACAAATGTGGGAAATCACAGAAAAATACCTCATGCAAGTCACTAAACATGTATTTGTCGACATATTTGCATGGTGTTAGCTTAGGGTTTATGTTGTCCTTCTATGCAAACTCAATTTATGTCGTTCTCAACCATCTTTCGATCTCTGCCTTTGTTGGATTCCATGGCCTGAACATTCCCTTCTACACCTTCATTCTCTATTTGTTTCTTCCATGGATCTCATCCACTCAATCCTATGTAGTTCTAGTCGGTAAAAAAACCATTTGTTGGTTATATCTCTCACTTATTACTTCTTCTTGGGTTGACCCAGGTTCGAATCTCAAAATGTTTCCAAAAAAGCTCCCTAAAACTATCGGCGCTCCTGGTAAACCAGAAGGTAATGTTGCACATAGAGTGCACAACACAGTCTCACCCGAGATATATCTATGGGTGACTGCAATGTTCAAGTGAATGCAGTCTAAGAATGAGTGGGGATTTTGGAGTGTATTCTATATGTATTTATGCATTAATCTTGTTATTGATTCAAGTATTCTAATATTCATTCATCTTTATCCTCATGCATGCATATTAATACATCTAGATAATCATTCATTCATAAGTTAACAATTAAAATAAAGTAAACATTCAAGAACCATCACACAAAAAAAAGGTTTTACCGTGCTTCACCGCCTCCTGGGCTACGTCCACAAAGATTTGACTTCTTTACTCTTTTATTTAGTCTTCTGCAAAATATGGCACTACGCACATTAAATCTTCAATCATACAATTATGTTGAGGTTAAGGAACCTATGTGAGGCATAGTAGATCACACTAGGATCCTCAACATGTGACCTAACCCTCGAAAAATAGCTTACTTGACTCTTCTACAACCTTATTGCAATGATAACCAAACACCTTCAACAATGAACCCCTATTCTAGACATCCCAAGTTATTATTTATACTATTTAATAGGCTTATAGCCATTACAATTCTTATCAAAAACCTTAACCCTATCATGGTTAGGCTTGCCTGCCTCCTCGCCATGTGGCTTTTCCTCATGCATGTTGTTTTTCCTTATTTTTCTGCATGTTTTTTTTCTTTCCACTCATTGTGTGCGCTCCAAAATTAGGTCCTTCCTTCAAAAAATATGTATTTCCTCAAAACAGGTTGCACCCAACACCATCCCCAACCACGCTCATCGAGCTTCAAAGCTTCTTAGGCCTTGATAATTTCTTTCATTGTTTTGTGTTGGGATTCTCCCATATTTCATAAGCCCTCGGTCAAATAACCAAGGGCAGTGGTAAGGACAAATTTATGTGGGGCCTATCCCATTTATGTGGGGCCTATCTCAACCCCATTGATTTTATTCTTTGACATGCAACAACCCTTTGAGATTGAGACAAATACTTCACACTATGCTATGGGTGCAGTCATCAATCAACACGACCACCCTGTGGCCTATTATAGTGAGACACTATCATATCGCGTATGTAACTTCCCTACTTATGAAAAATAGATGTACTCCATTGTGCAATCCTGCCACTAGTGGAGGAATTACATTCTCGATAAGGAGACAATCATCCATATTGATATTGATCATAATTCATTGTAGTTCATGAAGACACAAGGAAACTTGCAGAATGACCACCATCATAATTGGTCCACACACTTGCAACAATTTCAAATCAACATAAAGTATAAAATAAGAAGTGCCAATTGATTCATTGATCGCCTCAGCTAACCTCTAGTCATGGCTCTCACCACAGTGCTATACTCTTGCATCCACGAGACCTCTAGATGTCCCCACCTCTATGAGACAAATCCTGACTTCACCAAGACCTACCAGATGTTGGGCACAAACACAGCTGTCACTAATTTCCATCTTTAGGACAAGTTGTCGTTCCATCTGAGGCATCTCTACATTCCATCAAGAGAGAGAGAAAATATTATTTTGTAAGTCCACTACAATCGAGTGGTAGGACACTTCGGTGTGGAAAATACAATGGAAGTGTTGCAACGACATTTCTACTGGCTAAAACTTCAATAGGATGTCATCAAATATATCTTGTCCTACACTTCCTATGGTATTTCCAAACTAGCCACTAAGAAACAATGCATGTACACTCCTTTGCCTACCCCTGACAGGCCTCGGAAATCCATTTCAATGGACTACATGTCGGGTCTTCCCTCCACCAAGTGGAGAAATGACTGTGTTTTCATGGTTGTTGATATCTTTTCCAAGATGGCGATTTTGGCCGCCTGGAAGAAGATCATCACAACAGAGGCCACTGCCAATCTCTTCTTTGAATGAGTGTGGGTATACATTGGGATCCCACAAACCATTATCTCAGATCGGTACAGTCAGTTCCTCGACACATTCTGGCCGAGCCTCTGGTCACTATTGGACACCAATCTCACCAAGTTCACTTCCTTCCACCTCGATATCGATGGCCAAAATGAGTTCGCCAACTAGATGATCATGCACATATTACACATGTACAATTCTAGGAACCCCCACACTTGGGATGAGAGTCTTCCCTATGTTCAACACAACTATAACAGATCCCTACATAGGTCAATTGGCCAAATCCCCTTTCAAGTGGGGTTGGTATTTCAACCATTAGGTCTCATGGATATTTCACTATCACTTGTGGACACCCAAGAAGATTCGTCGCATCATCCAACTGGAGCTAACAAAGCCACCTGGTTCATTAAGAGGATCCAACACATCTGCCAACAAGTTCAATATATTTTATAGAAGTCCAATGCCAAGTACAAGAAGCGCCATGATCAACATTAGGTGCCACACTAGCTTCAGGTGGGAAACAAAGTTTGGCTACACTTGCAGAAATAACTCCTTACTGGGCCTCATCAGAATCTCCATCCACTCTGTTATGGACCTTACACCATCACCAATTTTTTGGGTGACTATGATTTTGAGCTTAACATGCCCCCCTTCCTTAGCTTGCATCCAATGTTCAATGTGGATCTCCTTCGGTCTTATTTTCCATCATTATTGAAGACCTTGGAGATAGAAGGACAATTCAAACCAACACAGATCAACCCTGATTGCATGGAACAAGCATACATTGCTCAAATCATGGACACACATGTCAAGGGAATTCGCTAGCAGAGGATCCAACTTTATCGGGTTGTCAAAGCAGGGCAACTCCTACACTAAGGCAAGTGTCTCATCTGAGGCCAAATTCAGTAGAAAAATTTCATCTTATGGGGGAACTCAACGCAATGGAGACCATTTATTCCTAAGGGGGGAGGATTGATCCAGGAGGATCTCGGTGACCATCCATCTTTTCCAACTATCTCAAAATAGTTGTTTTGGCAACTTACAATTTTTAGTAGTTTTTCAGTTACCAAACTTTTGGGGCCATTTTGAGGGCCTAAACAATGTTTTTTTCATGACCGGGAACCTCAACGATAGCTAAAGCCTTTTTTTGAGCCCCCAAAATGAATATCATCATCAATACCTTTTCAATGATCTATCGTGTTCCCTAAATTGAGATCATATGGAAATGTTACAACCCTGAGAAGTTAATGTACTAACTTACCCCAACAGGGCCCACATGAATTTTGGTGCTTCATCTACTAGGTTTAGGTTTTTGGATGTATAGGTATTTTTCCATTCATCTTTATTGTAAAAATTCCTTCAGAGCCTCATTGTACTCATCTTCTTGCAAATGAGCATAGAAGTCACATATGTTTTAAGAGATAAGTTGTCACCATTCTAGCAACCTTGTTTTCAGTCTGCATTTTATAGTTTTCAACAAATTTCTTATCTAATAGAATTCAAGTTTTACTGTATCTATGTTATTGTTCATTTTTTCTCTGTGTTAATTTCATAAATCTGTGGTTTCATTTCATCCCACTCATAAATCTGGATCAGTGAGGGACAGGGATACATAGAGGGGGGGTATAGAGTGAGAGAGTGAGAGGAAGGGGGGAAAAAGAGGGAATGGGGGTTAGATGGATGAAAAGAGATCAAGGTGGGGAGAGTGGGGGAGAGATGGGGATACATGGAGCAAGAGATAGGGGTTTCTGTGCAAGAGGTAAAGAAAAAATGGGATAGATATGGATTGTTTGAGAGTGTGATAGGGTGGATAGAGATGGATTGTTTGAGAGTGATACTAACAAAAAGGAGAGAAAGAAAGAAGTGGTAGAGGTAGGAGACAAAGAGGATAGAGATAGTGGGAGGGAGGGACAAAGGGGAAGAGAAAGGAGGAGAGAGAGAGAGAGAGAGAGAGAGAGAGAGAGAGAAAGAGACTTGGAGGGAGGGAGAGAGAGAGAGAAGGGGGGAGGGAAGATGAGGTAGGGATGAGGTAGAGAAATAGATGGAGGGAGAGAGAGAGAGAGAGAGAGATATTCAAAGAGGTGGGATATAGAGAGGGATTCAAAAAATGATTGTAAATGAATAATATTGAATCAACTATAAGATTATGCTTATATTAAAATAAAAAAGCATAATCAACGTAACATAATCATCATTAAATCATGTGAGATCATTATTAAACCATAGGTGAACGGTCATATCCATAAAATATCATTATAAAACAAGAGTTATAGGCATATTTCACTTAGGGATTGAGTTTGCATGGGGTTAAGGGTAGAGTATAGGTTATGTGTAGGCTTAGATGGAGTTAGGGTGGTCTAGGTGATGGTCTAGGTCTAGTTAATGGTCTAGGTCATGGCCATGTTCATATAAGTACTCGTATAAGTAATCCATAGGAATAAGAACAAAAAATAATTCTCACATTACATGCGAGGCTACATTTTTTTGTTCCGCATATCCTTTATTCATTGTGAGACATTCTTCACCTTTAGATGGATAGAGAGAGAGGGAGGTACAACTAGGGGCAAAGTGAAGGGGGCATGGAGGGAGACAAAGAGTGAGAGTGAGAGTAACAGTAAGGAGAGAGAGAGAGAGAGAGAGTGAGACTAAGTGTGAGAGGAAGGGGGGAGATAGAACGAAGGAGGGATAGATATATATAAAGAGATAAATGGGGGGGAGAGTATAAGAGAGATGGGGAGCGGGATATAGTGAGAGTGAGACTAACACAAACAAGAGAGAAAAAGAGGTGGTAGATGTATGAGGGAAATAGAGAAGAGAGAATGGGAGGGAGGGGGAGAGATAGAGGGAGTAGGTGGGTATAGAGAGAATGTGTGAGTGTAAGAGGGGGGGATGAGAAAGAAAGAGAGGGGGGTTGGAAAAGGATTGTTGAGTGTGTGAAAGGGCGAGAGAGGGAGAAAAAGAGAGTAGGTAGAGAGAGAGAGTGAGTGATAGGAAAGGGGGGAGACATAGTGGGTAGGGGTAGATGTATGAGATAGAGAGAGAACAAAGAAATAGTGCGAGGGAGGTGGAGATAGAGAGGGAGGGAGGAAGGTGTGGAGAGGGAGGGTGGAAGGGGTCGAGAGAGAGTGAGAATGATTGTGACAGTAAAGGGGGAGATAGAGGGGAAGGGAGGTAGAGAGATATAAAAAGAGAAATGGATGGAGAGTAGAGGAGAGAAAGGGAGGGGGATATAGTGAGAGTGAGACTAACAATGAGAGAGAGAAAGAGGTGGTATATGTAGGAGAGAAAGAGAGGAGAGATAGTCGGAGGGAGGAGCGAGATAGAGAGAGAATATGTTAGTGTGAGAGGGGGGTAAGAGAAATAAAGAGAGGGGGGATGGACAAGGAGTGTTTTAGTGTGTGAGAGGGAGGGGGAGGGAGATAAAGAGAGTGGATAGAGAGAGATTGAGAGGAAGTGGGGGGGGGACTGGGGAGGGGTAGATGTATGAGAGAGAGAGAAAATAGATAGTGAGAGGGAGTGGGAGAGAGAGAGGGAGGGGGAAGGAGGGAGGGAGAGAGGAGGGGGTGGAGAGAGAGAGTGAAACTGATTCTGAGAGGTAGGGGGGAGATAGAGAGTAGGTAGGGTAGAGAGATATCAATATAGAAATGGGGGGAGAGTAGAGGAGAGAGAGAAAGAGGTGGTATATGTAGGAGAGAAAGAGAGAAGAGATAGTGGGAGGGAGGGGGGGAGATAGTGGCAAGAGGGGGGTAGAGAGAGAATCTGTGAGTGTGAGAGGGGGGGAAGAGAAATATAGAGACAAGGGTTTTACAAGGAGTGTTTCAGTGTGCGAGAGGGAGGGAGAGGGAGACAAAGAGAGAAGGTAGAGAGAGAGGGAGACAAAGAGAGTGGGTAGAGAGGAAGTGAGAGGAAGGGGGGAGAGGTAGATATATGAGAGGGAGGGAGGGAGGGAGAGAGAGGGAGGGGGAGAGAGAGAGGGAGGGAGGGAGGAGGGAGTGAAGAGAGAGAGGGCATGGAGAGAGAGAGGGAGGGAGGTAGTAGGGGGTGGAGAGAGAGTGATATTGATTGTGAGAGAAATGGGGGAGATAGAGGGAAGGGAGGTAGAGAGATATAAAGAGAGAAATGGAGGGACAATAGAGGAGAGAGACAAATAGGTGGTAGATGTAGGAGAGATAGTGGTAGGGAGGATGAGAGATAGAGGGAGGAGGGGTATATAGAGAGAATGTGTGAGTGTGAGAGGGGGGGGAAGAGAAAGAAAGAGAGGGGGGTTGGACAAGGATGGGGTGAAGAGAGAATGAGACTGATTGTGAGAGGAAGGGGGACGATAGAGACAGGGGGGGACAAAGAGATATAAATAGATTAATTGGGTATAGAAAGTGTGTGTGAGAGAATGTGGGAGGAAGAGAGAGGTAGAGAGAGGTAGATAAAGGATGGAGGTAGAGAGTGAGTGTGTTAAAGTGTGGGAGGGAGAGAGAGGAAGACATAGAGAGTGGATAGAAAATGTGTGTGTGAGAGTGTGGAAGGGAGACAGAGGAAGACATAGAGGAAGGATAGAAAGCGTCTGTGCGAGAGTGTTGGAGGGAGAGAGAGGAAGACAAAGAGGGGAGGTAGAGAGTGATTATGTTATATTATGGGAGGGAGAGAGTGAGTATGTTAGAGTATGTGAGGGAAATAGAGGAAGACAAAGAGGGGAGGTAGAGAGTGATTGTATTAGAGTGTGGGAGGGAGAGAGAGGAAGACATATATCGGGGGTAGAAAGTGTGTGTGGGAGGGAGAGAGAGCAAGGCATAGTAAGGCAATAGAGAGAGTTTGTGAGAGTGTGAGAGGGAGAGAGAGGAAAATAGAGAGGGAGGTAGAGAAAGAGGTAAACATAGGAGAGAGGGGTATATGTAGGAGAGATAAAGGAGATATAGCATCACATGGGGGTGTTGGAGGTAGGATGAATTGGAAAGAAAGGTTATTTTGGGAAGAAAGGCATGCATGAGGAAAGCGACAACTCGAAGGAAAAGAAGTATGCACACATGCATGGAATACCTAATAACGTTAGGGTTAGGGTTTTTTTATTACATTGTAATGGTTGATGAGCCAGAAATGTATATATATATAGATACCTAGGAGGTTGATAGGGAGATAAAGGACAAAAGAGAGACAAAGAGGTAGTAGTAGTTCCGTCTGAAGAGACGACGAGAGGAAGGAGTCCTATTTTGATAACTAGTTTGTAATACTCTCTCATATTACCTAATTTTGTAAGTTGTTGAGCTATAGAGGGTCAGAGGGGTAGATATCGAGGGTTAGATCACAGGATGAGAAGGCTGGTGTGATCTAGTCCGCCTCATAATATATCTCGACCTGACTAAGGATGAGTTGTAAAGTGCGCGACACTGTAGTTTTGGAACTACCATAATATAAGAGCTCAAGAGATAGATATTTGTGGACGTAGCCGAAGTATTCATTTTTTTCCACTAGACCCAAACCCAACCATGAAATGCGATACTTATCGCTTGGAGTCAGTTTGGATGACAAGAATAGAAAATATAATGGAGCTATATTCGAAGGTTATACAACTAAAGACAATCGATCAATACCAACAGGAGATCGAGCATCTGTGATAGAAGCTCACACCTACAACTCCACCAATGGTGAAGGAGTGAAGGAAGAAGGAGGCAGTTGCATAGATGGAAGAGATAGAGCGACATGTCTACACAACGACTAACTTGTTCAAGAAAGAAGCCCAGATCTGGACAAAGTTGGAAGAGGATCAGTAGGTCCAGCAGTGGGATCAAGAAGAAGAAAGGATAATTGCAACTATCCAGGACCTCAAGCAGAGGCATAAGAAAATGTAGATCACAAAGCACACCAAAGGAGCGCAGGACATGAAGAAACTGGAGAAAGAACTCATAGTTGCATATACTCAAAAAAAGGAACGTGAGGTTGAAATGGAATCACTCCAAGAGTGAGCCACAGAGGTCATTGAACGTGTAGAGGAATCCAAAACATATATGGCACAAACCTAGGTAGAATGTGCAAGGATAGTCAATGACGAGATTGAAATGCAGATATTGGATGCACTCAAGGAGAAGACTCTGCAGGCCCAAATGCAAGAAACAAAGCTCATGGAGAAGTTTGAAGTGATCACAAGGGAGATCGACGAAGCACACCGGGGTTAGGTGGCTCGGGTGAGCCACATGTCAGTGTTGGGGGCCTATTGGAAGCAGGCCGAATCAGAAAGAAAGACTATTTTGGGAAGAAATTCATGCACGAGGAAAGTGATAGCTCGAAGGAAAAGAAACTCATGCGCATGCATGGAAGACCTAACGACGTTAGGGTTAGGGATTTTGTAATACATTTTAGTGGATTATGAGCCATAAATGTATATATATAGATACCTTGGAGGTTGAGAGGGAGAGAGAGGACATAAGAGAGACAGAGAGGTAGTAGTATTTCCATCTCAAGAGACTACGGGAGGAAGGAATCATGTTTTAATAACTAGTTTGTAATATTTTGTCATACGACCTAATTTTGTAAGTTGTTGAGTTGTAGAGGGTCATAAGGGTAGATATCAAGGGTTAGATAATAGGCTGAGGATCCTGGTGTGATCTATTCCACCTCATAATAGATCTCAACCCGATTGAGGATGAGTTTTAAAGTGCGCGAAACTATAGTTTTCGAACTACCAGAATAGAAGAGCTCAAGAGCCAGATATTTGTGGACATAGCCTAGGGGGGGTGAACCATTGTAAAACCTGTGTTATGTGATTGAATGCTTGTTTCCTTTTTTGTTGTTGTTTATAAGTGGATGTTAGAATGATGTATGAATTAACTAAGGAATTATATTAGCTGACATGCATGAATGATAATGCAAGTATATTGCTTAATAATTAAATAGAACTCTTCGCTCACAATTCAAAGATCTCCACTCAGTCCTAGACTACAAGCACTTGAGTATTGCATTCACCCATTAAGATTATCTCGGGTGAGACTATGTAGTGCACCTTTTGTACTGCATTTCCTTTTGCTTTACCAGGAGGGCCGATAGTTTTAGAGGTTTTGTTGGGAACCTAGTAGACCTGAACCCGGGTAGATTATGTTAAAGGTAGATTAGAGGAAGTAAACCAGTAGGGGGGGA
>SNQJ01S0274117.1:0-11710 GCA_010110895.2 Picea sitchensis | reverse complement strand
ATTATAATTTGAATTATTGTAATCAAAATATTTTGACGAGTCTTTACCTTCATTATCATTGATGGAATTGTCTTCTTTGTCTTGAAATACTTTCTCTAGCTTCAACCATAGGTCCTTGGTGGAGGTACACTTTCCTATGCTTTCTTTGATAGAACCTGAGAGTCCATTCAAGTTGGTCTTGAGTGCTACTACATTATTCTTCTTTGCTGCAAATTTTGATTGATTCTTTGAGGAAACTGGTCCAACAACAAATGTATTCCAAACAACTGCTCCTTTTTCCTTCAAATACAATTTCATTTCTATTCTCCATGTTGAGTAATATGTCTCATCAAAGAGAGGAACTTCATCTACATGTTCATCCATTTGTGTGTCCATGGATCTCCTTCAAGCTTGTAAGGCTTATGATGAAGGCCTCCTTTGATACTAATTGTTGGACACACCGACCACATTGAGAGGGGGGGTGAATCAATGTGAGGCTCTTTTTACACTTCTTACAAAACTTTAGTTAGAAATCACTTCAATCATCATTATTCATTACTTCCATTCAAAACTATTTGTTTTCATGTAAACATATCTCAATAACATACATCAACAATAAACCATCACCATAGAGAACAAAAGGGACACCATATATATATATATGTAATATTTTTGTATCATGTGTTATAGGACACTACAATCTCAGGGTTTTATCAACATCAACTAAAAAGAGAAACAAATCCAATAGAGTACCAAGTCAAAATACAAGACTCATCTTGTAGATATCAACACCAACCAAGATTTGATGAATCCAACCCTCAAGTTCAAGACCCATATTGTAGACAAAAACCAATCTTACAACAGGTACATGACCTATTTATATTGTAGTACGTGTATGTATGTGATCTACCTATATTGCAACACACGTATGTATTTGTCCTTCCCTCTATCAGCCTACGTACACCTTCAGACAACTAGGGAATCCATTATTCTACACTTCTAAAACTTTCCTGCCTCTGTCACATCCACTAGTAACCTGTCACTGCAACCAGTCTATCACTGCTCAACTTGTACCATTCCAACCATAAAAAAATCTACACCATCCAACAACCTATGCATGCTCCTCATGCATACACCATCATAGAATATATATATCCCTAAACCATAACAGAACATAAACACTCAACCAACCAACCAACATATACCATATCCAAACATCATAACAACCATACAAAGAATGCTTCAAGAATTCACCATACAATGAGTAAATCTAAGCATTAAGACAACATATAACTATACCAGAACTTCCATAATAGATATGAACCTATAGAATGATATCCTGGGATCTTGCTTCAAACTTTAGGAACATGGCATGAACACTTACTCAAGATTTTCATGTCCTTTCCATGTATACACGACCTTCCCTTCATCTACATGCGTGTGCACACGATCTTGATTTTTGTAACTTTTGTATGTATGTGATCTGGCCCACTACAGCCCAGGTACAACTTCAGAAAACCAGGGTTTTTTGAACATCCAAAACTTTCTCCATTAAACTTCCTTGCTATCTCAAACTTGTAGAACTTCTGATGCATCCATGAGTACCTACAATGAACCTTTCACCAAAAATAGATCTTCAATATGCTCAAAGATTCTTAAACATAAGAGACCCTTGCTCTCTTATTTATACTCCTCAAAGTAGCTTCATCTAGGGGTTATCTCATAACCAACTTCCTTCTTTTGTAGCTAACCCACTACTAACCACTTTGTCCACTTACAACCACTTTGACTTCTAACCAATTTTTCCACTTACAACCATTTTATCCATAAATAGTAAACTCTCCACTTCTAGTTGCATCTAATTTATTTTTAATACTAACCACTTTTACTGGTCAACTTTTTGTAGGAGCTTCTTGATCCATATGGATATCGGTTGCCACCCATCTATTCCAACCGGCTCACATACATTTTTCATCATTGGCAGTTAATTCCTATATTTTCAAGTCCTAAACTTCCAGGGACATTTTGAGGCCCTAAAAAATATTTTTGGAGCTCGCCATAGTCAAGATGTAGATGAAGTCAGAGTTTGGCGACATAATGTGTAGTATTGGGATAGACCTTTCCAATAGGCTATCGTGCGCCTAAAACAAAGATTGTATTACAACCCTAAAAAGTTTTTGTACCGACTTACCCCATTGAGGCCCACATGACTTTTGGCACTTCATCTCCACATTGGGGCCACAAACCTTTTTGCCTTTCATCTTTCGGGGGCTATATTTTTGGATGTTTAGGGTTTTTCCATTTATGTTAAAAATGCCTTTTGAGCGTCATTGTAATCATCTTCTTGTGAATGAGCATACCCATTGCATCTCTTCTCAGAGACAAGTTGCCACCATTCTAGTGAGTCTTTCACTTTGTAATTTTATAGTTCTGTACATTTCACTCATTAATAGAAATTGTGTATTACTATATATGTGTGCCTCTTGTTATATATATCCGATATATCTTTGTTATATTATTGGATCTCTTGCAATATATTGATATATTTCTTTATTATATCTCCACTCTCATTTTGTGCTCAAAATAATCTGAATCAGTGCTATCAGAGCAGGCTTCTCTTGGTCATTTTTTAGTGCATGTCCCCGACGAGGTCCGAGTATAGAAAGTTGGGTCTCAAGTTTGTCTCTCTTGAGGACAATCGCTCTCATACACCCAATAAACCCTCCATGGTAGAAGAAAAGAAAAACGATGAAGCAGAAGATTCTATTAATCTGTTATTGGAGCAAGCTCTCACACGACAGAGGGACAAAATGATGGAGAATGTTTCTCAAATCCTTCGATGCCTACCTATAACAACATATGCGTCTTCATAAAGCAACCACTTTGGAGGCACTGCTCCATTTAAGGTACAAATTAATTTTCATATTCATGTATTTGAAGGTCAGATAGATGCAAATGCTCTAGAAAAATGGTTAAATCTGCTAGAAGGTTATTTCTTTGTGTACAATTTTTTCGACAGGGAAAAGATCACCTTCGTGCTCCTTAAGTCTCTCCTCCATGTCAAACATTGGTGGGAAACTTACTGTGAGAAAATTTCCATAGAGGAGTCTGGAATGTTTGAGGTCGCACCCACTTGGGAACATTTCGTAGATGTTATCTAGGAACAATATTACCCTGTTTTCAACTATGAAGACCAATACATGAGATGGACCATGCTGCGTCAAGAGAGGGACCAAGAAATGTTAGAGTTCACCAATACCTTCCATACCTTGTGCACCAAGATGGGTGTCAAATATTTTGAGCAGCATTTGGTTCTAAAATACCATGGGGCTCTACACATGTACATCCAAACTGAAATGGATTTTTTCAACATCTCATCGCTGGGAGCTACTTATCGATATGTTGTCAAAATCAAGTAGAAATTTAATTTCCATAACGAACGGGAGTTCGGGTTCGCAAATCCAAAACAACCAAAGTATGTTAAAGACAACCCTAACAAACAACCTTCCGAAAACCAGTCCAAGACACAGGAAATGAAGGGTAAGAGAAAGACAAAGAATGACACTAGAAAGTGGTGTGATTTCCATAAACTCCCCTAGCACAACACCAATGAATTTCATTCAAAACACTCATTGGTGGTTGAAATCAAAGAAAAATATATGAACTCTGATTCAGAATCCAGTTTAGAAAATAATGGAAGGAGACAGATCATTGATGCAGACCCCACTTCCACTATCACAACCACAACAATCCAATCGAAAGCACCAGCAGATCCTGAAGAGGGGGAGAGCCTCTTCCATTCAAAGATGTGGGTGAATGGGACCCCGTTGCATTTCATTGTTGATAGCGAAAGCCAAAGTAACCTCATATCAGTAGAAGTCATCAAACTGTTGGGATTGCCAACAACACCACACCCGCAACCATACAACAATGGGTGGATTTACCAAGGATGAGATCTTTGTGTCAACCAAAAATGTCACATGTTCTATAGCATAAATCCATTCAAGGATGAGTTATTGGGTGATGATTCCATGTTGGATGTATGTGATGTTCTTTTGGGCCAGCCATATATGTGGAAGCATCATTCTAATTATGATTCTCGACCCTGTAGTGTCATTGTTACTCTAGGGGATCACCTCTACAGGATACTAGAGGTAGTTCTAACTACTATTTCGAGACAACAGTGAAACAAATTTGTCTCTCATATGACAAAGTTTACTTCTTCGTGATTTGGGAAGGAAGTGAACAAAAGGACACTATGACCACTACAACCTCATTTCAAGCCCCCTCTATCCAACAAAAGTAGGTCGACAAAATTGAAGCAAAGAACAAATATTCCTTATGCACACAATCATGTCATGCAGTCAGACCGGTTAAGAAGGTCCAACCCCTCCAACATTAGGTTCATGACATCCTTCCACAAGCCAAGCAACACAACATCTCCAACATCTTACTAAGGCTCAGATTCAACAAACAATTTTTCATCTCCCACGGGAACTCAACGCAATGGATAACATTGCTTCCTAAGGAGGGAGGATTGATCTAGATGGATATCAGTGGCCACCTATGTATTCCAACTGGATCACATTCATTTTTCATCATTGGAAGTTATTTCGTATATTTTTGAGTCCTAAACTTCTAGGGCTATTTTGAGGCCCTAAACAATATTTCTGTAGCTCGCCATAGTCAAACTATAGACAAATCTAGATATTGATGACATAATGTGTATTCCTCGTATGTACCTTTCCAATGGGCTATCTTGCACCTAAAACAAAGATCGTATGAAAAAGTTACAACCCCGGGAAGTTGTTGTACCAACTTACCCCATCGGGGCCCACATGACTTTTGGCACTTCATCTCCAAATTGGGGCCACAAACCTTTCAACTTTTGATTTTCCAGGGGCTAGGTTTTTGGATGTTTAGGGTTTTTCCATTTATGTTAAAAATTCATTTCAAGCCTCATTGTAATTATCTTCTTGTTAATGAGCGTATCCATCACATCTCTTCTCAGAGATAAGCTGACACCATTCTAGCGAGTCTTTCGCTCTGTAATTTCACAGTTCTATAGATTTCACTCATTAATAGAAGTTGTGTGTTATTGTATATATTTGCCTCTTGTTATATATATCTTATATATCTCTATTATATTATTGGATCTCTTGTAATATCTCGATATATTTCTTTATTATATATTCGCTCTCATTTCGTGCTCAAAATAATCCAAATCACTTATAGAATAATTTGAATTCTTTGACCTTCTAGGGGCTTCTAGATAACTCATGAGGGTTCTCCCACTTCACATGGCCATAAATATCTAACCATGAGGAGTTACGTGGCATTCCACATATCACTGGAAATGGCATGACGAGCATTATCCATATGGAATAGTCTCACTTGCAAATTCACTGATATTCATTACATTATTCCTCATACAAACACTACACTATTGGGGCCACTAAACCAGACATATAGGATGAATCAACCACTTAACCAATTGGACTTTGAAAAGTGTCTTCCCATGATGGATTTCACCATAAGGGGACTAATTTGGTGTTCATCCATTTTTTAATTCCTATTAATCATGACATGAGATTAATTATACAACTTCCTTTGACATCAACCAATGAAAACACATCACTATGACACCAATTGACATCAACCCTTTGACATAAATTACATCCATGACCACATAATCCAACAATCAATACATCAATGATACAAACACATCACTATGAAAATACTTGACATCAACCCWTTGACATCAATCCTTTGACATCAATGACAACATAGTACAACAAGATACTCAGATTCACCTCCTTTTGCACTAATATGAAAACAACCATTGTAGTTTCTTTCAACTTGATTGCTCATATATGTGGCTAGTAGATTCTTGTTCTTTTCATCCTTCCTGGGATTCTTCAGGTTCAACTATGGATGTAGTTTCCGACACTTTTCCTCAGTGTGCCCATCAATATTTCAATGGTTATAATGGTTGGTAGGATCCTTGCACTGATGTGCAATGGTTTTCGTCTTCTAATCCTTTCCTCCTTCCACTTCTTCTTCCCCTCATTGGAATCTTCCTGGTGCTATTTTTGCTTGGAACTTCTTGGTTTCCCTTTCTTGTGGTCTATGTTTTCCAAATATTTGTCATGTACACATGCCTCGTCCACCGTCCTTGAMTTGAAAAGAATCAATTGCTTTGATAGATGGCTATGTATGCCCCCTAGATACTTGATGAGTACATATGGGATATTGGGATAGATACCCAACATGATGGTCATCTTTCTAAACTCAATGGTTTACTCTTGTATGCTCTGCCCTTGCTTCTGCTCAAATTATGACACCAGATCCATTGGTCCTCTACATACCCAATAGGGTAGAATTGGGAATTGATGAGGGTTTTGAAGTCCTCCCACCTAATTACTGGAAAATAACCCTCCAACCTAAGTGTTTATGTATGGATTTCCCACTAGGTTAAAGCATGGCCCTCTAACATCAGTTTGGAAAATGATGTCTTTTGTTCTTCATCTATATGGTGAACATTGAAATAAACTTATAGTTGTTGTAACCAATGATTCAATTTTAATGTATCAATCTCACCTTGGTATTACTTTATGTCCACTTTTGCTTCCATATTGAATAAGTATTGTGAAGGTTTTATGGCACTGGAACTTGACTGCTCTTTCTCGATTTCTTTCAATGACTCCTTTTCTAGGTCTTTCTTATCCTTTGGTTTCTCGTCTGATCCAATTTATGAGTTTGAGACTCTAACTTGTTCGAACAATATGATATTTCTTGCTAAATCTTCCATGAGGAGTGACATATTGCAAGATATTTCAATGAATTTCTCTTCCAACCTCTCAAATCTCTTCTATGGTGGATCTTGAGAGTTTTTATGAACAGACTCGTCAACCATGGCTAGGGTTTTGCAACTTTATTCTTAAATTGATTCATATATCCCTTCAAATTTCCACAAATACCCCAAGACAACCTACTCTAATACCTATATGATATGCAAAATTTCATGGATATTCCACAAGACAATTCATCACAACAAATCTAATAATCAACAACTTGCTCTTCCAGCCTCACAAATCTCTCCTCTGGTGGATCTTTAGAGTTTTTATGAATATACTTGTTATCCATGGATAGGGTTCTACAAATTTCTTCTTAAAATGATTAATATCTCCCTGCAAATTTCCACAAATACCCCAAGAAAACCTACTCTCATACCTATATGATCTATAAAATGTCGTGGATATTCCACTAGATAGTTCATCACAATAGATCTAATAAAATACTAAATGTTTTTACTGTGAAGGTTGATTAATTTCCTTTAGATCTCAAATCCTCTAATTACTGGTTTTCCACTTAAAATGTATGAAATAGATGAAATGCAAAAAGTAGATAACATAATAAATAGTCTCACACATCCACAAATAAACAAAATATATAACCTAGGAAACCCAATACGAGAGAAAACCCATCTAGAAGGTGAGGTTTCTCTGCTCTCATTACCTCAAATGAAAGTATAAATACAGAGGCACTCTCTATAGAGTTTCCTTTGACTTGTGGCATGTATGACTACTTCAGAATCTATTCTCCTCTATTATTCTCTCAAAATACCAATCCTAGGTTCTCTTCTCAACAATGGAACAAATACAATGCTAAAGAATGGAACTCCTTCTCCTCCTAGCAGATCGATATTTAACATCGCCTGATATCCATATAGGGGTAGGGTTTTGGCTTCCTCAACCCTCAATTGTGATAAGGTTTTGGAAATTTAAGAATTTTCTTGAAATTCCAAATGTGTTTGGCCCCATATGAGTGAGTAATGGGGGCCGATGTGGCATCCACTCATATTGTGGTGGTCAACATGGTAGGTCAATTTGCAAGAGGCATAAATTTTACATACGAGCTTCGATAGACATGATTTTTTCACCATTGTAAAGGTATCAATGTGTACAATAACATCAAGGGGTCATAGTTATATATGAGAAAGTTCTTTTCCCAAAATATTTTGTTTAATGCCTCAAAATGGCTTTAGAAAGTTTCAAACCCCAATTTTCCAAACTAGGACCTACTGTTAAAATGACCCTGCAAGCTGATTCATCCATTTTTTTTTCAATCCGAAAGCATTGAGATATATGACAAATAATATAATGATCCAATCCAGATCAAAGGTTCAAATATGTTTAATAATCTGAAAAATTATCATAACTAATTTCATATTAAGATTTGGGTTTTGAGAAATCAGTTCCCATGTAACTGTGGTAGTGAGGAAACCTAAGAGAATGTTGTTTCAACTTGTATTTTCTAGGAGAAGAGTGATGGGAGGTAGTTATAGAAGAAATTCCTATGAATGGTAGTATGGTTGAGGGATATGAAATACATTCCAAGGATGTCACCATGAAGAGGAGCAGGTCAAGGAGGCTTGAGGAACCTAACACTTGAAGAATTAAAGAATAGAGGAATTTGAGATGATGGAGCCATAGAAAATTCAAAATAAAAAATTGTAGAAGATAAGGCAAATAAGTTGCACAAGATAAATAACTATATGTACGAGGAAAATAATGAAGTTATCAAAGGGAAAATATTTAATCTACAAGAAGAAGAAGATAGGCAAGAACATAAGGTTGAATGAAGTAAAGAAATCCTAGAAGGTTGCTTCTTAGAAATAATATAGTCACTTAGATAATTTTCTACTAGAGATAGAGGTATTGTAGGTTGTAAGAGAAATTCATGATCGAATAATATGGCAGTTGTGGTGGAAGTTATCCATGATTGTTATCTTGAGATGCAAGAATAKTCACTTGAAATGAGTCTGGAGTGTGTGGGTTTTATTTGTCACATGAATGTTGGCTAAATGAGGGACATGTTGAAGATGTGACAACAAGAAAATATGAATCGATGTCATGGGTGAGTGGGATTCTTGAGCACAATAGTATGATGTAAGAGAAAATGTAGTTAGAAGGTTTCCTAGATTAGAGACTGGGCTCATAGGTTTTGAGGAACATGTTGGTAGTAGTGTGAGAGTGGAAATGCATTACTATTGAATGGTGGCTAGAGATTTAGAGTGGAACTAAATGAAAAATAAATGAGAATGAATAGAGACATCGAAAATTACAATAGTTTAATATAGAGGCACATGTGGTGTGTGTCATATGTAGCAAAGAAAAGGAGGGAGTGAAGATGGAATTCTTTGTTTTCCATTAATATGTTATTTTCTTGTTTGCAGGAAGAAAGAAATTTATGAATGCAAATGAAATAAAATGTACTTGGATGAGAAAGAGATACGAATATCAGTTGAGGAAGATGCAATAGAAAGATGATGTGCAAGAAAAGGGATTTGTAGAGATTACAACACTTGTAAATAACAAAGGTTTCAAATGATGGATATGTCTGAAGAGAAAGCGTGAGTAGAAGATGATTCCATGAAGATAAGTGATTTGGGAGGAAGCATTAGTGAAGTTTCTAAGTTGAAGATGGATAAACTTACAGTCCTGAAGAAAGAGGAGGGTGATGAAGATGTTGTTGACAAACAATATTACAAATTTGCAGGAGGAAGAATACATGTTGCAAAAGAATGTTAGAAGGGCTGAAGGTTGTTGAATCATAATGTGTTGAGAACCATGTGTGAAGGTGATGCATGGAGAGGAAGGTTATTGAAGGTATTTCTATGATCATTTTAGTTTGTGAACAAAGTGAATATGATGACAAAATAATAGACTAAGTAAGTCTGCATGCGATTGTGGATTGAGTCAAGGGAGGTGTAACATGTGAGCATGTGATTCCATTTTTTGTAGCTTCGAGCATGAATGGTTGGTTGCAATGAAGGCACTTTTTACACTACATGAAAAAGGGTAGTGGAATGTCTCGGTTGGGATGTGACTCAAATCAAGTTGTGAAGATGAGGCATGGATGAGGAGCACCTAAACGGTTCTTATGGTGATGAATAAAGAGAGACAAAGATGGTAGTAGTACCATAAGGTGAGTTGCAATAGAAATGAGATGGAAATTCTATATTTCCATGATAAGAGTATTGTTTTTTTGTTGCAGATAGATATGCAGTAATTTACATGAAGATAAAAACAATGAGTTGAAGAAATAATATGCAACAAGAAGAATATGCCTTGTATTGCTTGCAGAGTTGAATGTTGGTGAAGCAAAGAGTGATGAAAGTTGCATTGGGTATCTAGAGATTTGAATAGTTTACCTTGTAAGCATGAGGGCATTCTTTCTTAATAACCTAGGTAGTATGATGCAAGAGAATCAAAATCATTCTGAGGATTCCAGTGTGAATATTGCTACAGAACCAAAATAAGTTGTTGCAGAACATGACATGCTGCAGAAAGAAATAGTGTTGTTACATACGTGACAATGTTGTTGTAGAATGTAGCAATGTTTTAGGTTGTGGAAGTGTTTCAAAATGGATGCACTTTTATAAGATTTATAAAAGATAAATGTGTGAGAGAAAATGCAAAGGCTAAGAGGAAATTTACCTGCACGTGTAGAAGGATGTTCAAAGGATGCATTAAAGGGGTGCATTATTGAGTGTAACTTGGAAGGTCACCTGCATAAGAATAATAGTTGGAAATGGAAGGGTGGAAGTTGAAAAAAAAAAGGGCATGTGAGTACCATTTGGAAGTTGAAGGTGAATAGTTTCCTGAAGATAAAAAATACATCATGAAAATATGAGAAGGGATATAGAAAAAAGAATAGAGTGTGCCTCGAAGAAAAAAAGAGGAGAGATACAAGGTAGTGGTTGAGGTTTCCATGGACTTTGGCATGACAATACAATGCACTTTTTAACTGTTGGAATAAGGGCAGACCCAGGGTTCAACTCTAACAATGCAACAACAAACCCTAACTATTGACCCTTTCGACAACACCTGCGAAGAAGATGCAGTTTCACCCTGTTGGCGGGCGAAATTGATCGTCTGTCAACTGAGAGAGTGGAATCGGTCCGGGGTTGTCTAAATAACCCAAGCCGTTTGGAATGGACCACCCTGACGGGTTTAGCGGCTCCGTTAGCCGATCTAAGGTCCTAGGAAAACCAAAGATAAAACTAATCTAAATAAAACTAAACAAACTAAATTAAAACTAAATAAAACATATTAACTAAAACTAAATACAAGAGACTAAACTAACTAACAATAAATAAAACACACTATTACTAACTAACAATAAAACAAACTAATACACTAATCTAATTAAAACTAACTATTAAACAAACTAACTAATCTACTATTTACTGATCTATTAACTAATACTATGCTAATTACTATCAGAAATATAACTTATTTACAAAATATACAATATTCACAAAATACATATTTAAATAAAACCTGGAAAACTCATTATATTCTGCCCTAAGACAGAGAAAGGTATTTCTTTTTTGATTTTATAATTTTATAAACAAGAAATTAAACTTACTGAAATTAAACAATCTAATATACTAACTATACATATATATGACTAAACTTATATCTAAATTAAACTACTAATAAATATACTAACAAACAAGTGACAAACTGACCTGTGAACGCTCCTAATTTTTCCTGTGTATGATGACTTCGAAGCTGGTCGGAGGAAGGAAACTCGCACCGGTTAATCCAGAAGATTCTCGTAAACGATAGACTGCAATGCTCTTTGAGTTGTTTACAGGACAAACAAGACATAAAAAATCATAACAATTATGTGATTTATAAATCTCTGCAATAAGGGAAAC
>SNQJ01S0274112.1:0-11535 GCA_010110895.2 Picea sitchensis | reverse complement strand
TATTGCGGCTATGTAGGTTGGCAAGTATTGTATTCTGAGAGAGGAGACTGTGAGAGAAAGAAGGGGAAGTTACAACAGGTTTTGTTGTAGGTTGTATCCCTTCATTTTGCTGGATAATAATAAAGAAAGGACCTGGCAATTTCTCTGGTGGACGTAGCCCACACTGGGTGAGCCACGTAAACCTGTGTCTCTCTTGTATTGTGTATCTTCTGTGTTTTATTTTTGCATTTTTTTTATTTTATTTCTTCGCGGTCCTATTTTTCTAACAACTTGGTGCAGAGCATACCAAATCAGCTCCAAAACGGGCCTCGTACTTAGGCACTGTGCGACTGGCTCGTCGTAAGGCATCAAACTCATTAAGTTGACGCTTAACGAATTCCTCAGAAGATACCTCTCCTGTAACCATTCCTTGAATAGTTCCCATGAAACATCGTCAACTACCATGTTCAAATGTGGCAGGAGTGTCTTCCGCCATAGAAGAGAGCTCCCCTTTATTTGAAATACCACCATGCAGACCTTCATGCTGGAGGTCATAATCACGAAGTGTGAAGCACATCGCCTTTCCCTACAACCGTGCCTCGACGACACAGCCGTCCGTGACACTCATGGACTCGAGAACTCAACTCTCTTGATTTCTCGGTGGATGCTAATGGTACTAGCTAGGGGGCATTGTGGACCCTCAGGGGTACAGGTGCCCTGGCCTCTTCTCAGTACTTATGGTGAATCAAGGCCCTTTGACATGACCTGGAAGGGCCTTTTTAGACCATCATCATCCCTTACAACAAGTGAATCTAGCCCAAGGACTTTCCCTTCCCCTTGGGGGTTCGACTCTAAGGTTCCAGGAAATTCTGGAGGCATCGCACCTCCTTCCACGATACACGTTGTGAATATCTGAGGCATCCTCTAAATGTGATCACCACATGGGCATGTTAAGGTTTTTAATTAACACAAGGGTTAATACTCATGGGTTTACTATAGTGGAAACCCTGGCGATCCGCAGTCGCAGGGTTGAACCTACTCTGATACCATATGTAATGACCCCAACCGTTACGACTACACGTGAAGCAGAAAGTGAAAATTGTTTTTGGTGAGAAGAAAAAGATGACAATAGTTTAACCACATAACTTGATGATGAACGCACATGCCCAGGTCAATCAACAAACAATGACGACTCAACAACTAGCACAACAAGCAACTAGGTGACACAAGCGTAAATCAACAGATAGAAATGACTACCCACTTGACTCAACATGACAATGCCTACAAGCTAAGGGACAACATCCACCATCCTGACACAATGGCCTCAATAGCTAGTAACTAGAACCTCGGTGGTGCGCAACCAAGTGCATGAAGGCGTTACAACCCAAGCACTAACAACAACTTACAACGACCAACAACACCCACAATGGGACACCCGACTCCGACCAAGTTATCATTCAACACTATCCAATAAGGCGCGCCATGATCCCCTCAACTGGAATCATGTCACCCCAGGTGATAGACACGAAAATAGCTCTGGTGCAACATAACATATCTAGGCTAACAACCCAAGAAGAATCCAATGTGCTAGGAGCCTAACAACTGACATGAATACTACACCTACAGCCCCAAGCAATAGTCGACACGACGTAGGTGACATCGCTCAAAATTGCGCATGCAAAAAAGACAACTCAATGACAAACATAAACCAAATTGTTAAGCATGAGGTCTCACTATGAGTAGAGAACTATTGTAACCAACCATCCTATAACTCAATATTATAACTTGTCTAACAAGAAATCATATTATCTTATAAAAGTCAACAACAACTGGTATGGCTTTTATTCGTAATAAATGTTATTATTTTCCTTGAACAACAACAACGTTTATTTTCCTCAAGCTCTAATCACTCTAGGAATAAGTTAGTTGAGGTAATTATTTATTACGTCTCACCCATTATACACTAAATCTCTGTCGCCTAATAGATATTATATATCTCGGTCGTACGCTAGCCTTAATATCTCATATAAATGCTATGCTACTAAATAAAATAAACGATGTAATAAAATAGATGTGCTTGATCAATTTATTCGTTTAAACCATCAATGTAGTGCTGTCCATTTTTTCCATGGTTAACATTTATATAAACTAAACAAAATTAGAAAGAGTTTAACTATATATCCCAGACATGAAAGTTATTGTATCAATCGTTGTTGGTTGACTAAAGGCTGTAATTACTAAGGAATTTCCAGGTAAAATGATGTTCCACTATAAATCGCTATCATAATTGGGCTATGTGGATTCACTGTCAAACCTAGTAAATAGTTGTCTAAAAAGGCATGAAATGCTAGCAGGATAATAATCAATGCTGGAAAGGCAACTGGATGTAAAATAGAAATTTTGTCAATTAATAAAAATGATGTAAATGTAAACACCCATCATTAGAGAGTTGTCCAAAAAGAAATTATGTAAACGTTGTCTATAAACAAATAATTCCAATTATTAAAACGCCAAATATTAAAAAGGAGTAAATGTAAAAGCCAATTATTAAAAGGTGTAAATGTAAATGCCAATTATTTAAACGTTGTCCACAAAATGATTAGGTAAACACAGGGTCATTATCATTATCTGACAAATGAAAAATACAGGGGTAACAACCACTAGTTCATTGGCTTTTGGGTTCAACCTAATCTCATCCAAGGGGGAATACTCGTTGCTCAACAATGCTGAACATGAAGAAAATCAATAAAAAGAAAAGTGTTTTCTTTCACTGGTTTACAAACGCAAACAACAAGGGGAAATCTGTGAGTGTTATCATCCACAAACATGTCCAAATAAATCAGTAAGTTCATTGTTTGAAAATGTAAAACGAAGGTTAAATCCATAGGGTAAACTCACCATCCAAATACATTAAAGGAACAGGGTACACTTGCCATCAACTTAAAATAGAACATAGAGTACAGTCTCCATCAAAATACAGTGATTGTAGAGGGAGAATATTTCGTGGGTGAAGATATTAAACACCAGAAAAAGGAAATTCGTCATCCAACCATAAGGATTTGCAGAGAGAATTTGTGGTGGAGACTCAATAGCATTCGACTACTAAAACCATTTCGGATTATTCAAATCCTTCCTGATTAATAAAACAAATTAGGAGTAGTAAACAAGTGGATAAAGTGATAATGCAATGAGTCAAATGTTGTGGTAAATGCCGACAAGATTCATGAAGCACGAAGGCTTAACAAAAGAAAATTTTGAGTTACAAGTGATAAATTGATATGTAACAAGACTTCGTAAGGGTACCATTATTCTTTGTCCAAAGTAAAGAAAAACACATTGTAAAATCGCCATTAGAAGAATTAAAAATGAAGCCTTAAATAATTGCCAGGAAGGGTATCAAAATGCAGGGATCAACGTAGGGGATCATAGGCGATTCGCTATAGGAAGGGAATAATAATCGCAGAGGTAATCAATCAGAGCTAGGCACAAGACAATCAAATGACTAGGAAAAACCAATAGAGGTAGATGGTTGGGCGAACACATCCTTCGTTCATCATCCACACACATAAAAGCAGGGCATTAGAATCTATAGGTCATTATGCACCAGAGTGACGACCGTCGATTCGGCTCCTGGCTGACTTCTCGGGCCTGGACTAATGAACTAGGGATGAGGATGAAAAGCACACTCTTCACAACAATCTACAAAACCAAAGGATAGTCACAACATGCAGGGACCGAATGCTAAGGGAAACAACTCAAGAAGCGAGCTTAAGGCTATGGGGAATTTAAGTTCTCTGTTGAAATGATGAGTCAAACATTTTCTTTACCCAATTAAAAATACAGAATTGAAAGCGTAAGGTATAATAAGAATCTACCATGTAGAATCAAGTAAGTGTATCATAGCCCAAGTCGTCCGCTCTGATTCGTTGTCACGTGCGCTCCGTGCAACTCCTACTTGCTAACCTATGAGACTTCACCAGTACCTCCCAACCAACCTAGGGGTACTCTTCTTCCCCCTTAGCCCCCCGAACTGCAAAGGGGCCACACACACTAAACCAAAGAACAACTAGCTCCCAACTCACCTCCCAAGGTCGAGCTACCACTCCTCACTGAGTTGGGTATCCCAACTCCCACAAGCTAAGTCAGTTGGGTCTGAAATTCTGCAACGTAACGTTATGCATAATAGAAGAGCTCCATCCTCCTCCTTCTCCCTCCTTTATATAGAGTTTCTAAGTCATTTACTTTCCCAAAATCCCATTTAATTTATTGTTCAATAATTTAATTCATAAAAATTAATTTCATTAATTAATTAATTACTCTTATTTCCCTCACTCACCTAAAATCATTCCTAGAATCGCTCCTAGGTGTCCCCATATTCCCTTACACATTTTAATGGCTTACCTCCTTGCTAATTAACTAGTTGAGTTCAATTTAGAAAGTTCTTAAATGCAAAATACCTTACTAAGTTAGTCTTTCTACTTTTTCCTTATGTTTCCCTTTCTCTTTATGTTTCCCATGTTTTCCTAGTTTCCTAATTCTTTTAAATTTCCCTCTTTCCCTTTTCATTTAAAACTCAAATTGGCAAGTGTAGAAAATTACCTTTTTCCCCTTTTTCCTTTTTAATTAATAAATTTTTAATTAGCATATGTAACAAAACAATTATTTCCCCTTTTTCCCCCCTTTTAAATTTTATCCCCCCAATTTTTTTTTTATAAATTAATTGAATGGCTTACCCCCTTCTCGTCACATGATTAATGATGATTACTTTTATTGTTTATTTATTTTTTATTTTTTTTTTATATAAACGTATTTTTTCTTTCACAAGTATCACTTACCTAGATTTTAATTTTTGAGGCCAGGTGACATTTTATTAGGGAAAATGTTTTTAAATCTTTCTTATCACGTTATTCTTTCTAAGTCCATCTAGGTTTATTCATTTATTGTTTAACAACACGATGTGCCCTTCAGGATGCACTAGGTTCTCCAAGGGTGTCGCTCACCTCATTATGTTTCCCTTGCGTGACATGCCCTTCAGGATGCACTATGTGCTCCAAGGGTGTCATTCGCCTCTTTCTATTTTTCTTGCACGACGTACCCTTCAGGATGCACTATGTGCTCCAAGGGTGCCACTCGACTCTTGACTAACTTGGTAGACATCAAAAACCCCTAGAGTCAATACTCTGCTAGGTGATCTTGTGGGAGACTAAGGGCCTCTAATGAATAAGGCCCCTTCCTTATTGTGTGCCCCTTAGAATCATTGTGAGTGACTGTTGCAGTTTTCCCTCATGACATCGTGGGTCTTCTCAAACTAGGTAGTCGTTAAACTACAATTTGTGCCACGGTGAGAGTGCTAGTAGGTTGTGGCAGGGTTTTTGTCCACACCTCTCCCTAAATATCTCTGGTTATCATGTGTGACCCCTCTACTCCAAATGTGAGTCTAGTCAGCAAGCTATCATCATCCTTCATCATCAATGAATCATGTCATAAATAATATCCATAATCATATCATCTAATCAGATGCACAAATGTCATATATATACAACAATCAAACCCCAATAGTCCACTCCCTAACTCGATTCGGTTTCCAAGGGTTTCATCGATACCTCATCATCCTCGAGGTCCAAATCCTGCACACTAAGGACAATCGAGTCAATAGCATATGTCTAAGTCATTATAGAAAAATAGCATATAATCACATCCATAATGCCTCATAATAATAATCAATGGTTAAAGGAATAATAATTCGGATCTCTTGCAAGCAAGTGTCCTCAAAGAATAAGTTTTCTCAATGCGCGCAAGAGCAGGATGTTACAAGAACTGGATCTTCAAGACTACACCAACTAAGGACATTTGAGGACAATGTTCATTTGAAAAGGTATACCATTATCCTTCTCTTAGTGTAAAAGGAATGGATCTATTTAGATCTAGTGAAACCCCATATATATCTATACCTATTGTTTGTCTTGGATCAAGGGAAGATACAAGGGATATTTGGCTTATATGTAGGCTATATTTATCTGTAATATAAATGGATACCATACTCGAGAGATTCTTCTCTAGTTTGAATCTCTTTTCCAATCATTTCCTCTAATTTTTTATGCTTTTCTTTTTTCTTCTTCCTTAGATTCCTCCAAAGTCTAGATCCAACAGATCTAATAGATCTGAGAAAGATCTAACAAATTTGTAACAGATCTATCCTTTCCTATAAAAAAATAAATTTCTTCATCATTGCGGGCTGCATCATAGGAGTCACATGACGATCATTGCCTGTTGACTAGCCTGTGTCCCACAACAATCTGTGTACACTGCAGAATTGCAGAAATACCTAGGTTTTTGAAATTGGATTAGTTCATCTGATCCATAGAGTCTTTGAGTGGTATGTTACGATAGTGATCTTATCTTTGTTTGAGTTATTTTGTCACATGATTTTATTGCAAGTAGTGTTTTTAGTGCATTTTTCTGATCTATTTTCATTTCTTGGATAGGTTCATTTTCTCTCTGAGAGATCTAGTGAGGTTGGGAATTGAACCTAATAGATATGAGACAAATCTCTATTTCATAAAAAAAATCAGAGTGTCGTGTCTTGTAGGTCATTTGACCCATGATGAGACAAAAAATGTGTAAGTCCCATTAGTGGTCATCACTAGTTACAAGAGGGAAAACCCATGATGATTGTCACTAATATAGTGAAGGAAACCTGTGACTACCCTTGTAGGGTCCAAAAATAGGGGCCTATAGGGTGAAAAGAAAGTATGTTCTTTGTGAATTTTTTTATGGGTTTTATATTTCGTAGGATTCTTCCTAGTAATATAAGTCAGAGATACTTTGATTGGTTACTCCTCCAATCATCATGGAAAGTGCTTCATTTCCTATTGAGTTGTTACACTATATTCATCCTGCTCTTGTGTCTCATTGCCAGGTGACCATTGTGCCATGCTATATGTTCAAGGGAAGTTTAAGCCTGATTCAACCATCTGTTGTATTGTTGAATTTCCAGGTTGGCCATCCTTGTTTCAATTGTACTTAGTGATACTCACTCTTAACATCATCTCTCATTGTATGTTTCATGTCGATTGATGGGGGATACATCACTGTCCTCCTTCGATGGATATATTCTTATCGGCTTCAACACATTATCTAGGAAATGGTGATTTTAGGAGCTAAATTTCGCTCATGGGAAAATTTTTCATTGTTTTTCCAAAAACGAGATTCGTTATTTTAAAAATGATTCACCCAAATTCTATAGGATAAAATTAATTTACCTTAAAAATCACAAAAATTTCATAAAAAATATATAAAATGCTTAGAAATTTGAATAGTTTACAAAAATATTGCCAATCATTTATAGTTGGAATATGAAGGATTAGTAAGATTCACCAAGGTTTCTACATTTTAAAATAAATTTCCATCCTTAAAATCATCCCTGTATCTAGGAGAGGGATCTAGAAACTAGCTAGTACCTTGGAGCTTGCAGTAATTAGTGGTAGGCCTCCTTGTAATCGACAATGGATTTACATCATTGATTCTCGATCGATTAGTTCTTCGATTGTTTGAAATCAGATCATCTATTCAGACTCGCTAGATTGTACTAGGTACCTTGGATTCCATCTTCCTCATCAGTGGGTCCGCTCACATATTTTAATGGTATACATCAATGATTAATAATCATAGGATTTCTACCATGTTCGACATCATCTCATCTATTCACATGATGTATATTCTTACCATCAGAGTTTGGTATGAATACCTTGGTTTTGGGGGCCACATCCTTTGTTTACAAAACCCACTACCAAGTTGCAATGGAGCATATCACTTACATATGATTACTTTGAATATTTCAAGGGAACTTTCCTCGATGCTCATTGTCTTACTGATGTATATACTATGACATATATACACATTGTATTTGTTGGTGGATATGATTGTATTCATGAAATAGATCCACATTATATTGTCTTATGGCTATGATCTTATTGATTACATGGATTATTGTGTATTATTTCATGGCCATGGTATTTCATTTCTCTTCATGGATACAAAATGTATTGTGCTGGTGGTCATGCTTTATTTCTCTTCCGATCATGGGTATACCTACCTTGGGGACAATATATATATGTCGACTTGATGTTTGATTGCAGGTAATCATTTCTTCCTTTATCTCTGAGCTCCTTCCTTATTCCACTCGTCACCATGAAGTTTTGTAATGTATTTCGGCCATCAATTCCTCTTCTGACCTCAAACATTATGGGGCATATGTTATACTTGTATTTTCCACCATATGTTTTGCAAGCATATTACTATAGGTTATGAGGATAGAATCAAATAATTGAGTAAAATTCTCATAATTATTTCATAAAGAAATAATTATTTGTCACAATTTCATAATTGTGAAATAAGAATTATTTCATAATTGAGAATAAACTCATAATTGAAAAGAAATTTCATAGTGAGTTGGAAAAATATCATAATTGAGCATGGAACTTGAGCAAGTATCTCATGATAGAGAAAAATTCCATAATATGTTGGAAAAATCTCATAATTAAGCATGAAACTTGTGCATGAATTGTAATTTCTTAGTTCACATGCCATAAAGCCTATCTCTGACTTGTAATTTTTTAGTTCACATGCCATAAAGTTATCCATGACTTGTAACCACCTAATTCACATGTCATTAAACCTATCTCCAATCTCTTCTAAAATCCTATAAGAAGAGGCCAAATCAAGGTGATGTGGAGAATATTTTTGAGAGTGGTTACGCTGGAAAAATAGAGAGAGAAGCTCAAGAGGATAAGGAGAAGCATCAAGAACCTGGAACTAAAAGGAATGCATCAAGTCTCAAGGTAAAGGTACATTGATGTACTTTTCCATTTGATTTATAATATAGGTTTATGTGTTTTCCCCTCAACAATTATGTTGCATCCAACTATATGTGGTAGATATGATCTTTCCTTGAGTAGATTAGATTATATATGATTTGGTTTGTGATTTCCTAACACTAGAAAGAGTTTGTAGATTGGTGTTTTTTTTTCACTTTTGTGTAGGTAGTAGGTTGAAGGATATGGCGTTGGATCTTTAGGACTACACAAACCAAACACATACGAGGAAAAAGTTCATTTAAAAGGTATGACATTCTCCTCCTCTTAATGTAAAAGGAACAAATCTATTTATATCTAAGAAAACCCCATAGATATTTATACATGTTATATGTCTTGGATCAAGGGTAGATCCAAGGGAGATCTGGTTTATCTATAGGCTAGATTTGTCCGTGACACTATAGCATGTCCTTAATTAAAATTTTCTACACATAAGGCAATGCCTCCACATCCTTAATGCATGTACTATGGCTTCCAACTCTAAGTCATGTGTAGCATAATTTATTTCATGCTCATTCAAATTTATGGTCTCATAACAAATTACATGCCCATTTTTCATAAGTAATCCACTGAGCCCTTCCTTTCATGGATCTGTGCACACAAAAAAATCCTCATCTCGATATGCAACCTTCAAAATAGAGGCATTTGTTAGCAAATCACTTAAACACTGGAAATTTTATTCACACTTGGTACTCCACTCAAATTCCACTCCTTTCTTTAAAAAATATGTTATGGATAATCCCACAATGAATCTCCTGTAGTAACTAGCTAGACCCATGGATGATCTAACCTATGAAATTTTTGTTGGCGCTGACCAACTCTTAAGTGCTTCAATCTTTTTCAGTTCCACTTATGTGCCATATTCTGAAACAATGTGACCCAAATAATGGATCTCCTTTTGAAAAAGGTGCATTTACTCAATTTGGCATATAATTGGTGCTCTCTTAAGACTTGTAGTACCATCCTCTAATGTCACTCACGCTCTTCGTTTGTATTGAAATAGATAAGAATGTCATCCAATAATACAATGAAAAACTTGTCTAGGAAATATTTGAACACCCCATTCCTTAGACACATAAATGTAGCCAATTCATTTTTCAACCCAAAAGGTACCACCATAAATTCATAGTGTCCATACATTTTCCTAAAGGATATTTTTCTATTATACTCTTCTTTGATTTTTACTTGATGATGGCCTGACCTCAAGTCAATCTTGGAGAATATATTTTCTCCTTTCATTTGATCAAAAAGATGATCAATCCTTTGAAACTGTAATCTTGTTTAACTATTTGAATTCGATACATAATCTCAACGTTCCATATTTATTCTTGACAAAAATAACTAGGGAACCCCAAGGAGAAACACTTAGGTGCATGCACCCTTTTTCTAACAAATCTTCTAGCTATATTCACAACTCTTTTAGCTCTATTCTGCTCATTTTATAAGGAGTTGTGGATACTAGGGAAGCTCTAGCCATTAAGTCAATAGAAAATTCTATATCCCTCTTTGGTGAAAACCTAGTAAACTCCTCAAACACATCTTCAAAATCCCTCGAGATTGGATAATCTTCAAGATTTAGCTCTTTATCCCTCATTGAATGTTCCATATGGGCTTCATATATCTGGCACCCCTTTCTAAAACTTCTTTTCATCTACAATGCTGAAATTTATCACATAGATATAGGCCTTGGAATACCTTGCAATGTCATTGGATTCCCTTCTTCATCAAAACATGTGAAAACCTTATTATAACAATCTAAAACAACACAATGTTTTTCTATCCAATTCATATCAATCAAGCAGTCATAAGACCCCAACATTATGATGTTCAAATCCGCCCTAATGTTAGTTCCATTCATGTTTATAGGGAATTATTTAACAATCTCATTAATTCTTCTCTTGGTTCCAGTAGCTATCTGAACTAACCAAGACTTTTTATGCTTACATTTATTCAATTTGAATCTTTCAACTAGTTTTGGATCTATATAGCTATGACTATCTCCAGAATCAATTAAAATAGATATGGGTTTATTATCAATCTTACCTTCCACTTCAATCATGTGGGATTGATAGTCTGCTTCTCTATTGTCCAAGGATGCATAGATCCTTAACGTTATTTATCCCACATCCTCTACTATCTCCTCTTGCTTGATACTATGCAAATTTTTCATCTTAACCCCTCTAGGAGGAAAATATTGATACATGTGATCTCCTTCACATTCCCAACACTTTATGGATTGTTGGCTTGGCATGTTTCCCAAGGACTCTGTCAACATATTTACCAACTTAATGAGAGCTATGACCTAAAAACAAGAACTCAAAATTACAACATTACAACATTACAAAATGAGAAGTGCTAATTTTTTCAAACGGGGTAAAAATTACAACATTTTTCAAGCACGGCCTTCAAAACTCATACAACAGCTTAGAAAAACCTTAAAATTAACACTTAAATAGAAAAATGACGCTAACTAAAAAAAAAAAAAATTCTAAACATTAAAAATATGGCTAGTTACGACCTAATTGAAACCGTGGTTTTGACAATAGATCCCTATGCCAAAAAAAACTCAAAATTGGATACAAAATGGTCACTTTAAAATTTATTTATTAACTTTTTCTTTTTTTTTTCTTAAATTTAAATTGAAAAATAAAAAAATCTTTGTAAATATATATTTTTTGTAATG
>SNQJ01S0274111.1:0-11535 GCA_010110895.2 Picea sitchensis | reverse complement strand
TCTACCTTGTTCTGCTTTCTCTACCAATTAAAACATGAAAGATCAAAAGCTGACACGGATTGGTCATTGCTGGGCCACTAACAGCTGATTAATGGAGTCTTCAACACGGTGGAGAACAAAGTGGATGCTCCTGCATCATACTCCATGTCTTAAAAAATTTATGAACCTCCTTATTCATAGACATTCAATCATCTAACTTGTTCTTCTTTCTCTACCAATCAAAACATGAAAGATCAAAAGCTGACACGGATTGGTCATTGCTGGGCCACTAACAGCTGAATTAATGGAGTCTTCAACAAGGTGGAGAACAAAGTGGATGCTCCTGCATCATACTCTCCATGTCTTAAAATTTTTATGAACCTCCTTATTCATAGACATTCAATCATCTACCTTGTTCTGCTTTCTCTACCAATCAAAACATGACTCAGTCTGCACACTGTCTCATTCCTTTAGTCGAAATTTCCACATCCAATGCTCCTGTCTCTTCTCTCTTTTCTCAGACATCAATTCCAATTCCGAGAAATTGATACTAACCATGCCAAGATAAAATCTCAACTTGATCTCAGTTGCATTTTCTACTACAATCTTCGAGTATCCTTCCACATTAATAATGGAACATTTTCTGCTACAGGCTTCACCGTTAGCAACATCATCGCAGTAAAGTACTCGAGTCTGTTTTCTCATTATGATCAGCCCCATATAGTACAATGTTTGTTGGCATCATATTCATTTGATGAACAACACCATTCTTAGAATGGAATCATTCTCCGATCAGTCATACCAATAATAGCTCCCTTCTTTGCAATTTCAATGTGAACAACTACATTCAAACTCATCTGTTTCTGGTACCAAGTCTTCTTGGTGAATGTTGGCACCACTTAGTAGCGGGTATGCTGCTGTATTTCCTACAGAGAGAATTTCTTCTGCAGTCATCATGGGAATACTCACAATCCCTGCTCCTCCTTTCTTCTCATTTCTATCTTCATTCAATAAGAGACTGAACATTTCTGTAACAAACCCCAAACAGAGATTAGCCCAATGATGTTTATGCAAGCAATCTATTGCATGCTCATCTTTCTTGGATTTATCTTCCTCACCATGTCTTACGAGAGTATTTTCTTCATTTCTTCCCAAGTTCTTCACAACTTCTTCAGGCATGCAACCAAATGGGAGCCTCTCCTTCCTCCTCACGTTCATCTCCATGATTCATAGGAACAATCTATTCTATAACATGCAACTCCATCTCAACTTCATAAGGTATTCAATCAATTACATCCTTGTCATCCTCTTCACACTCCATCAATGTTCCACAACATTCACTAAAATGTAAATAGTAGCATACTCTACAAATTCTTCATGCACACGGTTGCATGCTTATTTACCAACCCTTTGCAGTTTTCCTGGAGGGCATCACCCTCTTTTGGGTAGTGGTTAACTACTCGTGTTTCTTCGTATTCCTTTTCAGCAGGGACATCTTCTATAATCTTCTTCTCTCCTCTTTTCTGCGTTCTCCCTCCAATTCTCTTAGTTTCTTATTGTTCATATCCCTGCCTCTATCTATGTTTTTTTTCCATTCCTTTTACTTCTTCTCTGCATTTCTCCCTCCCATTCTCCTAGTTTCTTCTTATTGTTCATATCTCTACCTCTATTTATATTTTTTTTTCATTCCTTTTACTTCTTCACTGTTTTCCTTAAGTCTGGTATCTCTCACCTTAATCACCGTATTTCCTTAATTTCTCCCTCCATTTGTCATAGTTTCTTCTTATTGTTCATATCTATGCCTTTATCTCTGTTTTTTTTCCATTCCTTTTACTTCTTCACTCTTTTCCTTATGTCTGGTATCTCTCACGTTCACCTTAATCACTGTATTTCCTCGGGACTCAATGTTTTTTCTCTTTGCACAATTATTTTTATCAATTGCAATTTAACATTTAACTTTAATGAGTAATCTTTTTTTGGCTTCTCATCAACTCATTTTTTCAAAAGTTGTTACTTATGACTTAAATGACTTTATGTTTTCAAAAGTTGTTCTCAATATCAATATGACTTATGATTTTATGTGTTCAATACATTAACTACTATGTTGAATAAATTATTGTTATTGATTTCAAAGGTAAGTAAGTATTCACATATAAATATTTAAAGAGAATGTGACTTTAATAAATACAAATGTGGAAGTGGATTATAAATGAAGTTATGTGAAAGTAGATTGGAAATGAAGTTACTTAAAAGTGGAGTAAAACATGAAAGTGGATTATAAATGAAGTTACATAAAAGTGGAGTAAACATGAAAGTGGATTAAAAAAATAAAAGTGAAAGTAGAATAAAAGTGCACATGGTTTTAAAATACATGGTAGTATTTTACCCATGGTATGTTGAAAAATAAATAAAAAAATAAAAAATCGGGAAATTCATTAATTATTTAATAAAAATCATGTCTTTTCAAATGAACATGACTTTCCATGTAGAACTAAGGGTTACGTATAAAATGAGAAGATGATTGTGAGAAATAAAGTGTGTGGGTGAGAATGTAATATTTTTATGCACATCATTTGAGGAGTGACGATTGAATATCATTCAAGAAGCGACGATTAAATATTAGCAAAGATAAGATCTGGTATTTTAGCAAACAAAACTTGCAAAGGCATATCTAAGGCAGAAGTAGAAGAAGCAAGAAAATATGGTGAAGACGGAGCTAAAGCAATAGAAGTGAGCGCCAAATAGATTTGACGAAAGCAGAAAGAGTGAGTGTCGAACATATCTGACGTAAGCAAAATGAGTGAGTGTCGAGCTGATCTGGCAAAAGCAGAAGTAGTGATTTCAAAGTTGATCCGACGAAAGCAGAAGTAGCAAGTGCAGAGTAGATATGGTGAAAGCACAAGTAACGCGCATAGAGCAGATTTGGTGAAGATAGAAACAACAAACAAACCAATGAAGTAAATGCATATGAAAAACTTGTAAACTTGTAAGTAGGTTGGTGCCTACAAAACAAACAACTGTAGATATTGGTGTCTCCAGTAGGTCGGTGCCTACAAACAACAAAGAGGATTGGTGTCTCCAGTAGGTTGATGCTTACAAACAGTAGAAGGGGATTGGTGTCTCCTGTAGGTCGATGCCTACAAACAATAGAGGGGATCAATGTCTCCTGAAATTTGGTGCCTACAAATAGCAGAGGGGATTGGTGTCTCCAATTGGTTGGTGCCTACAAATTTTTAAAAAGAAGTTTTTGTGGTTTTCTCCCGAAAGGGTTTCCACGTTAAATATTGTATATTCTAGTTGTTACATTTATGTGATTGCTTTATTATGGTTTATGAATTTAAAAAAAAAATGATAGCCTTATATTGATTCACCCCCCCTTCTTAATATAAGTGTATGCTCAACAATTGGTATCAGAGTCGGTTCCTTCAGAAACAGTCTAACCATTGGAAGGTAGGTCTCGGGAGTACACATGGCCGATCATGAAGGTTTATCTACAAATAGGGCTTTGTTGTTTGACAAAACAAACCATGTCTTTTGGAGTATAAGGATGAAAACACATCTAATGGCCCTTGGTTTTGATATTTGGCAATCAGTCGTGACTGGTTATACAACCCCAACAACTCCACCAACAGATATGGTTGGGAAAAGACTAGTGAAAATGAAGCAAAAGTCATGAACGGCATCTTGTGTTGATTGTCAGAATAAAAGTTTGTCAAAGTAATGCATTGCAAATCAGTGACAGAAATTTGGGACAAACATCAAAGTATCCATTAAGGCGATTACAAGGTCAAGAAGGCTAAACTCTAAACTCATAGAAGACAATTTAAGAGTCTGAAAATGAAAGACAAAGAAAATATTGCATCCTTTCTCCTCTTTGTGAATGAAATTATCAACACCATCAGAGAACTTGATGAAACAATTGCAGAACCAATGATTGTGAAAAAGGTGTCGAGGTCACTCCCCTTAAGATTTGATGCCAAAATTTTCACCATTGAGGAAATAAAGGATCTGGATAAATTAACAATGGATGAATTGCATGGGAAACAACTTTAATAGGAAAAACCATAATAAAGGAAACAATTTTCAAAGCCTAAAAAAACAAAAAGAACAAATAGCACAAATCAAACGATTGTTCCAGCTGTGAATTAGACGTAGAGGAAGATTTTTTTTGATAAAACTCAAAAAGGGATCTGACAAATACAAAGGTAAGTTGTTCTTTAAATGCTTTAATTGTGGAAAAGTAGGACATTTTGTTGCTAAGTGTCCATATGCAAAAAATGAAAGTAGTAATAATGAAGAAGACTATAATGTAAAGAACAAACATTATTAACACAAAAGTAGCTACAAATAGGACAAGCATGAAAAGAAGAGGAGTCTCTACTCAAAAGGGGTCTATGACTTGTTTGAAGAAAACAATGAAAACGGTTTCGATAGTGATAGAGAAGAAACTCTTTTTATGGAAATTGAAAAAAAATATTGATGAAAACAAATAAATGATGGATTCAGAAGAAGATGAAAACACTGAAACAGATGGAGAAGTGGATCTTGAAGAAGAAATCGTGTGTGCCTTAATCAAAATATGAAGAAGAGGATCGTGATTCAAAAGCCAAAATGTCACAAAACCTTGAAGAAACATAAAATATTATCATAAGCCTAAAAGTTCAATTAGAAGAGACAAGAAGGATGGAAGAAGTGGTGAGAATCCAGTTGAAGAAGAAGGAAGAAAATTGTGAAGAGCTAGAATCTGAAATTGTTTTCTTAAGAAAGGAACCGAAGGAAATAACTATTGAATCGAAGTTTAAAAAGAGTGTTGAAACCTTAGACGATATCATTAATTTTCAAAGGTCTCCATTCGTTAAGATTGGTCTTGGATATGATGTTGTTGTTGCCTCCCTACCTACACCTAGTCTTGCTACAACCAAAGAAGTTCTATTTGTTGCAGGAGGAGTTTTAGACTGGTTTTTTAGAAGAACAACCGACTTTTGATTGGGCTGAACAGATTGATGAGTTGCCTATTCCTCACATGCCAGAATTTGAGCATGCTTTTACAGATGACATTGTTGCTGATATGTCTCGTTTTTCTACTCATGTAAGTGAACCTGACCCTGAGCCTACTTCCTTTTCTCAACCAACAAAAAATTTATGCCCTATCATCATCCTCACCATAAAAATTTAAGGAATGGAAATCATGCTTTCATATCTTTGCAGAAGAGATGTGAAAGATAGAATTGTGGACCAGTGCCAACTACCATGATAGCTTGTGTTTGGATTGATGGATGGACGTGAAATCATTTGACCATATGTTTGAGGACTTCATATCACTGTGCATCATTAACTGTACAGTTGTGCAGTGCTCCTCTTACTTACTGGTGATTTATTTGGAAGTGGTCGATCGAGGATCGACCCAACATGGTAGTCAACTGGAGTTTCAACTGAGTATTCGTCGAACTAACTTTCAACTAGGTTGTTTGTCGACTCGAATTTTTGATAAGAATTATTGTAGCGACTTATTGATCCCTAAAGGAGGGGAAATACTTGAAGTTGTTGATATGCGAACCCAACTAATGTCTTCTTGTTGACTCGACTATTTCTTGTTGAATCGACTTGGATTTGATGAGACCAACCCCACTATGTTCGACTGTTGTTGGAGATGTACTACTGCTTATGTTGGATATAGAAATTGTATGGATTGACAAAGACTGATTATTGTGTGTTGTTGGTGACATTGTTTAGACTTCTTCAGGAGTGTTGTATCGTGTTCGAGTAGTTTTTGTAGTTAGAACAAAATTAAAATGTTCATTTGTATCACGTGGATGACATTATATTCTGGGAAACATGCATATACTTTTCATTCATTATTCTAGACATTATTTCTTCAAACCTTGAAGGATTTTTTACAGCTGGAAATGAAATTTGATGACAACTCTACACATTTATCCAAAGAAACCTCGGAAGCCTTTGTGAGTGGTGTATGGAACTTTGGGAGTTAGCATGGTTTTATGTATCTACTATGAAAAATAAAAGACAAGTCCACATAGATATTCTATATGCATTGTGACCAACATTGACCATGTTCAGGAAAGTGTTTTTGAAGGACAACTGGATGGTGGTTTGATGACATTCAAGTGCTACCAAACCAACAACATACATGTGATAGTGGAAGATCTCTTAGAAGCTATGAAGGCACATAATAACTTGAAGATTCAAACCACATGGAGATGTAATAAGTTGTAGATGGATTTTTTTTTTGAACAACAACAAACCATTCATTTTTTAGCAGTAGATTGTGAGCAAATGTTAAAGACGACCAATCCTATCAGTTGGGAGTAGCTAATAGTAATGTGATAGTGAACCATCTAGCAAGTCTTTGAAAAGTTTTTAATAAGTAGTAAAAGGAGCAGTTCAGAGAGTGACAGTAAAAAAGAGAAGACTCAACAATTACAACAAAAAAATATAGTACATTCACAGGGGGAGATACTTCAAAAAACTACAAGAGAAAGCACAGTCTAAGGGGGAGAAACACAAAAAAAGGAACTATGTAGAAAAAGGCGAAGCATATTCCCATCAAGGTAGCCGAACAAAGAGTCAAACTAGAATACATTGCCACCAAGGAACAAGTTGCATATATTTTTACCAAATCCCTTCCCAGAGAAACATTAGAATATCTCAGACATAAGCTGGGAGTGATATATCTCCCATATCGTCAGTAAAGAAGCATAGCTCAGGGGGAGCATACATTTTCCATTGATGTCAAAGGGGGTGAGTTGCATACAAGGGGAGGAGAGTTACAGATAAGGAGAGAGTTGAAGGCAAGGGTGAATTCTTTCTGTTTATGGAGGATTATATGTTTTTGAGTACAGAGTTACCATCAATGACAAAGAGAGAGATTGTTGAATAAATTATTGTCATTGATGTCAAAGATAAGTAAGTATTCACATATAAATATTCAAATGAAATGTGACTTTAATAAATACAAAAGTGGAAGTGGATTAAAAATGAAGTTACATAAAATTGGAGTAAAACATGAAAGTGGATTAAAGAAATGAAGTTACGTAAAAGTGAAGTAAACATGAAAGTGGATTAAAAAAGGTAAAAGTGAAAGTGGAGTAAAAATTCACATGGTTTTAAAACCCATGGTGGTATTTTACCCATGGTATGTTGAAAAATAAAAATAAAAAGAAATTAATTATTTGTTTAATAAAAGTCATGTCTTTTCAAATGAACATGACTTTTCATGTAGAACTAATGGTAAAGTATAAAAATAGAAGAAGATTGTGAGAAATAAAGTGCATGGATGAAAATGTAATATTCTTATGCATATCATTTGAGGATTGACGATTGAATATAATTCAAGGAACAATGATTAAATATTAGTGAAGATCAAATTTGGTGTTCTAACAAATATATCTAGCGTTCTAGCAAGCAAAACTTGCAAAGGAAGATCTAAGGAAGAAGCAGAAGCAGAAGCAAGAAGATATGGTGAAGGCATATGTAAAGCAGAAGTAGTGAGTGTCGAGCAGATATGATGAATACAGAAGGAGTTAGCATCGAGTAGATCTAACGAAAGCCTAAGTGTCGAGATTATTTGGAGAAAGCAGAAGTAGTGAGTTCAAAGATGATTTGACGAAATCAAAAGTAGCGAGTGTAGAGCAGATCTTGTGAAAGCAGAAGTAATGAGCGCAAAACATATTTGGTGAAGATTGAAGTAGCAAGAAGACCAGTGAAGGAAATGTATATGAAGAACTTGTAAAATTGTAAGTATGTTGGTGACTACAAAACAAATAGTTGTGGGGATTGGTGTCTCTAGTAGGTCGACGCCTAAAAACAACCGATGGGATTGGTGTCTCTAGTAGGTCAGTGCCTACAAATAACAGAGGGGATTGGTGTCTCATGTATGTCAATGTCTAGAAATAGAAAATGGGATTGGTGTCTCCAGTAGGTTGGTGCATAAAAACATTTGTAACTGTAGGTTGGTGTCTACAGATTTATAAAAATAAGTTTGTTTGTTTGTTTGTTTGTTTGTTTTTGTTTTTGTTTTGTTTTTTTGGTTTTTTTTTTTTTTTTTTTTCCCGAAAGGTTTTCCACATTAAATATTGTGTCTTCTAGTTGATACATTTATGTGATTGATTCATCATGTTTAGAGAATAATATTGCTCAGATAGAAATCCATTATTATTATACCTTCTTAAATGAAGAATCACTTCAAAAGAAGAACTAAATGTGCTTGGAGGAGCATTAGATTGCATAAAGGTACATTAGTGTTGCATGTAGTTTGTCGAGCATACACTTATATTGAGAGGGAGGGGAGGTGAATCAATATAAGAATATACTGAGAAGATATAGTAATAATGGCTTTCTCTCTTTGAGCAATATTCTTCTCTAAATATCGATTTGCTATGATACCAAAATTGAAGTAGATCAACTATGTCCAAAAGACCAAATCTAAAGCATGTTGAGATCACAAATAAAAATAGAGAATCGATGGAACCAAAACATCAATCCAAAACTTGTAGTAAAAAGAGAAAAACAAAATACTAAAGAAGTGCAGTGGGGATAAATTGAATGTGTGCTATATAAGATAATTTAATTAATGTCCAACAAATGACCATAAAAATAGGTCAATGGAAAATACCTTAATAATGGCTATCCACATTCACAAAGGAAATACTGAGAAGATATAGTAATAATGGATTTCTCTCTCTGAAGAATATTCTTCTCTAAATATTGAGTTGCTATGATACTAAAACTGACGTAGATCAACTATGTCCAAAAGACCAAATCTAAATCATGTTGAGATCACAAAGAAAAATAGGGAATCGAATGGAACCAAAACATCAATCCAAAACTTGTAGTAAAAAGAGAGAAAAAAACACTAATGAAGTGCACTAGGGATAAATTGAATGTGTGCTATATAAGATAATTTAATTAATGTCCAACAAATGACCACAAAAATAGGTCAATGGGACTGTTGAGCACAATGATGTCGATACAAAGAAATAACACTAAAATCTTCTATATAAATAGCGATATACATAAAGTAAAGTAAAGCTTGAAATATATGCTAAAGCAAGAAAGACCATTGACTTTGAGTATGGCCAGCCACACCAGGAGGGAGATGTACATAAGGAAAGGATACATGGTCTGGAGGTCTACTAGATTTCTCTCTTAACATCCCAAACGAATAAAAATTACGATAGAATGATTTCTTGAGGAAGAGATGGGGGAAGATCTGTATCGCCTACTACGTTGCTATCCAGAATAGGTAACTTGTCATTGATGCTTGGTTAACCTCTTTTTATTACTGCTAAGGGATATAGTCTAGAAATGTCGTTGAGATCTAAAGAGAGGGGGGATGGTCTCTTTGGTATGAATTTATCTGTAGTTAAAAAAAATGTTTCCATCAATGTGTCTCTTGGTGCCCTTAGCTAAAGGGAGCATCATAAAGAAAGAAATAATCCTTTGGATGGAATTTGGTCTAGGAGGAGGCTAGAGAATGTGGGCACAAATCCTATATCCTAGAGGCCTCTTACATGTATAAGGATAGACATCTATGATTTGGGTACCTAAAAAAACTGGATAGGGTCTAGGTCATATTGAATAAACAATGGAACCTCCCATGAGTCTCACAGTAAATGGGGTAGTGGAAAATGAAGTGCTCCTTTGTCTCGACCTCATGAAGATGACACAACTAGAAAATCCTCTATGCCCATGTAGTTTGGTGATCTATCTTGACACAAAGTCTATGCGATCCTAACTGAAATTGGTCAGGGTGGGGGGCGACACAAAGAGAGTGCGCCAAATGATGAGATGTGCACGCGGGTTGGATAATAATTCCATCCCTCACCTCTATGAACTACTCAACATAGAAGGTTTTCTTCTAATGTAACCCACCTTAGCGGTTTTTCCAAGTGACCTAAACAAACTACCTACAAATTTCAACCTAGATTAGAGAGAAAGATTCCAAATCATGAGTGTGTTACAAATGAGATGCACAAATGCACATAAAAGAGAAAATATGCTAGCCACAAGAGAGCGCCAAAAATGTAGAGTGTTTGTAGGCTTAAACACTTTATATTGGAAAACATTAGTTCAATGATAAAAAAATATGATTTACAAATGAGGTTTGAGTTGTGTCTTTATACACAACTCAAGTAGTGTGTTCTCCCATGAAAGTTTATGGGTCCACATAAGTAGGGTGTACTCCCCAAGAGGGTTATTGATCTTACATATAAAATTTGATTAGGTCGGCCTTAAACACCCCTAATAATACAATAAAAGAATAAAGTATGGCCTTAGCCATGATAAAAAATACACTCATGATACATATAAATGGGTCATAGCCGCAAGTATGGTTTACACTAATAATTCCAACGTGTCCCTTTATTTGAATATGGCACTATAGAGAGAAGTTATTACAATGAAAAATCTACTTCCCTCTTTAATGTTGAGCAAGGGGCCACACTAAACCCTCTTGAACTTCATACCTCACCAACATGGCTCCATAACTTAGTAAAGGTGGTGTTTTGTACAAGTATATTGAAGTTGATATCACTGAGTTGGATTTTTTAAAGTGGTCAAGTTTAGAGCATCCAAAGTATACCACGATCATAAAGAGAAATATCAATTGTAACATGCTAATCAAACGTACTAAGAGTGGCTCAAGTTGTCCTTGATGCCGAAGTGATCGAAAATAATATATCCAATAAAGATAAACATATTAATGTGGAAGGAAGAGATCCATTGAAATATGTTGAGAATAATTTGTAAAATCATCTATAAATAATGGTAGGATAGATCCTATATACTTGAGTAGAGATTGCATCAAAGAAGACAAGAAATTACTTAGCTCCCCCACAAGAACAAGTGGTCATAGGCTACACAATGCCAATGTGAACTTCTAGAGCTCAAACTAGTAAATTCAACACAAATGAATTTAACACAACAATTTGAAAACCATTAAACTAATAAAAATAAATATCTTTCACTTCTGGTTGTGGAATCAACATAGGGAATGAGCTATGGGAGTCATGCCTGAAATATTCAAGAGAACTAACTTACGATCCGAGGGAACAAAAAACCATTAGGCTCCCACTATTAGCTTTAGTTGAACCATAATCAACAACCAAAACCATGTGTGAGGGACGACTCTCCTTCCAACCAACCTCTCAGTTATCATGTCTGAGAGCCTACCAAGCCTTGAATTAACTACCTATACCATCTTCTAATCCTTTGATATCGAGATTGCCAAAGAAAAAGATATCTCACTCTCTTTTCTGCATTCATTAATTAACATTCTTCATGTCTATCTGTGCAAAAATCTCACACATAGGTTCCACTTGTTATCATAAATTTTCTTAAGATTTTCTTGATTTATCTTTTCCATTAATTCTATATAGTAATTTCTAATTTTTTTTTACCATTTCTTCCTTTATAATAAATCAATTGTTTTATTATGACTATCAATTATTATTATTATTATCCTTTATTTTAATTATTATTACCTATTATTATTTTAAGACCATTTGTTTATTTTCTTCATTTTAGTATTTATTACTT
>SNQJ01S0274108.1:0-11535 GCA_010110895.2 Picea sitchensis | reverse complement strand
ATAAAGCATTCCTAGAAAAAAGCATCAGATATGCCCTCCGTGAGGAAATCCAAGCGCTCAAAAGAAGTTATAATGTCTTCCACGATGCCAGATTGTTTCAACTTGGTCAAACAAACTAAATAGTGTGTGTCAATGTCAAAGAGTTCATAAAGATCTACAACAAATTGTGTCCAAGCCACATGCCCTTGGCATACATTCGATTGTCAACGTTCCATATCTAGATGGAGAACACCATACCTAAGTTTGGACAACTCATCAATAATGTCGTACAAAGAGAAATAGTGTTCCATTTGAGTGACCCATCCTATGGGATCTGAGCCATCAAATATTTTCACCTCCACGCAAGGGGGACATAGGTTGCGTTGAAATTGGTTGGAAGGAAAATAGGTGGACTGGGAGGATTCATGATCTTTATGGTTATAAGGTGTGGAAGAAGATAAGAGATTTGGGGTGGGATTAAACAAGGTGGTCAAATTGATCACTACATCCTAGCATTTCTGACACGTGGCGGTCAATTGAGTGATGGATGTGGGAAGTGATTTGACTGGAGCAAGCCGAGAGTTGATGTTACCAATACTAGAAGTAATGGAAGAAATATCAGTCTGGGTTTATTCATTAGCTTTGTCCAAGGCAGTGAGACCTTGTTCCCAATCTTAGCTACGAGTGTGGGCCATGGGGATGGGACAAGGGGAAAGTGCAACCACATAGAAAGGGGATATTGGTGAATGGTACCACTACGATCAGTAAAAAGAGAGGAAATCAATGGGATAGGTTCCAAATAGGGGTGTTCGGAAGGGGTCGGGTCAACAGGAAAAAAAATTGTTGGAAAATGATAGGTATGACTATGATCATGGCGAAGAGAGGAATCCAATGGGATAGGTCTCAAATAATGGTGCAGGCAGGATCCAATTTTTTTTTAACTCCTGTGAAGTTATACTTAGATCTGAATAATACTGCAGTGATGAAATGGCCAAATTCTTAACAGGAAGAAATGTGTAGGAATTTTGAACCTGGATGCAGGAGGCAAGGTTGCACGACAATAGGTCTTGTATTTTATGTTTCTACTATTTTTTCATCCCAAGGGTTAGGGTGTTTAGGGTTTCTACAAGAAAGGGTTTGACTTGTGCTATAACTCTCTGATATACATGTGGGGTCCAACAATAGTACTCGGCTCAATATCTCAAGGCACTAACTAAGGAGGCTAGACCGTGCCCTTAGTCATACTACCCAACTACCCAGGTACTAGAGAGTATCTTCTTGAGTGTTGTTCTCGGTGGCACTATAGCACTCAAGAGGAAAATTGGTTTATCTACGAAGGGCTTCATGATATCTATGTCGATCTGTATACAGGTGTTGTCTAATGCACTACCATTAGAAGGGGTACCAACAGGGATTCCAAGGGTGGCCAAAAATATGCGCTTAAGTACCACTTATAGTTCTTGCGTTTATGCTTCCCCGACTGTGGATTTATACGTTAAACGATAGATATATGTAGCTTTAACACGTCGGAATATGTATCCACCCTAAAAAAAAATAACCCGCAATTTTTTGTCAAGGAAAGTGCTTTGATACCACTTGTAAGGTACTAGATCTATTATAATAACAGAAATACAGAAAAACAGAAATATTACAAATAATAACAATGGAACAACACAGTATATGAAACCACAACACCAAAATAATATATTTATTGATAGGAAATCATGTTCACTTGCCTCTTTGAAGGGTCAACCTCTAGCAGAGCAGTGCTCTATTACAATGATTCTCAAGAAAAATACTTCTCATGCCCTCGAATCCTATTTATACTAAATATATCTACCAAAAGAGCAATCTAGAGGAAGATCTTCTAGAAGCGAAAGCTTCTATTTGACTCATTCTTCCTTATTTCTATGCCTTATTAATATTGTTCTTTATTACATGGAAAATATATTATTCTACCTACATGAGAGGTTAGGAAGGTTAGGTCCCCAATAGACTCCCATCTTCATGCTACATCATCTTGAAGACTTATTCTCTTTTTTCTTTGTATTTGAAGTAGTCTTCATACTTGTCTAGAAACTTCTTTATCATTTGATCCCATGAGCAGATGTTATCCTTTCCAAGACCCATAAACCATCGTAGTGCGGTGCTCTTGCGTGTGGTGGGAAAAAGATTTAGTTTCTAGGAATCTATCACATAGTCGTAGTTTATGTAAAGTACATCAAACTCAAAGAGGATGGTATCGAGATCTTCTTAAGATAACCCATGAAAGTTTGGAAAGGATGAATGAGGGATGTTCTTCATCTTGGTCTCCTCAACTGTTTATTTAATTGGAAATCTGAGAGTTGTGGGTTCCTTCTTGACAATCTCATGTTCCATTTATTTTCAATGGTATTTCTTTGTTTCTAAAGGTGCCTCGGGAAAAAGGAATTCTTCGGACTAATATTTCTTGTTGATCTGCTCCTCTTAAACCCAAATCTCTGTGTGTAGACACCCTTGTACAATCTCTGATTCCTGAGGATATGCTTCATTCATCTTCTTGGCAATAGAAATTTTTGTAGGGGATAATTAATTTGGTTGATTGAGCTCCTTTCCATCTTGTGATTGACATGCATTTTTATCTTTTCGGGGGTTTTTGGAAGCGTTGATAAATCTACCTTGTTGATCTCTATATTTGGGCATAGAAAATATTAGAAAATCATCCTACAAATTGTTGAAGATCAATCGTAACATTTAATCTACTATAATGAAGGAAAACCACATATTTAAACAACAACTATGTTCTTTTGACAGCTCCCCGACAACAACACCAAAATGACAGGCTTTTCAATTACTTTCTAATTAATTAGCGAGAAACCAAAATGTGTACATTTAATTATCAATATGAGGTTATATATTACTTATGAACCGGCATGCACTGTATATGCAAGTTATAGTGTTGTTTTTCTAAGGGTTGTAGTACTTTGAATGTCACAAACAAGGATTCAAGATACTTAATGAATTCACCAAGCCAAGTTATTTCCTAAGTTGTGGGGATGTAAATATTGCATTTGCAGGAAAAGAAATCACACTTGAAGGAATTGAAATCACACTTGTGGAAATTGATATCACTCTTACAAGAATTGAAATCACACTTTACGGAAATTGAAATCACACTTGCAGGAATTGGTATCACACTTTGTGGAAATTGAAATCACACTTGCAGGAATTGAAATCACGCTTATGAAAATTGAAATCGCTCTTGCAGGAATTGAAATCACACTTGCGAAAATTGAAATCTATACTATGATCTACTGGTGACTTGCTCAAGCATAATGAAGATATTTTTTTGTTGGGACAATTGAGTGTTCACTCATCCAATTCCAATCTCAAATGGTTGAAGACTAATTCTATAACAAATTAGGAAGCAAACAAATTAAAGTGCACCTGCAAGCAGAGTTGCAATAACTAAGGTGAAAAACAAAATGGAATCACAACGATGTGAGTTGCAGCAACAAAGCTATAGAATGAGAATAGCATTGAGGTGAATGTTAGAAATTATGAGATGCAACACATCTGCAATTATGACTTCATGAAAATAGAACCAATGCAGAATTGCAGCTTAAGAATGCTAATTCTTAACAACAAGAAATTAAATATCAACCACACACAAATTGCAGTGACTATTCTACCATATTTTAGAATTGCAAGAGATTAAAAGAATAAAGAAACTATGAAATTAAATAAACAAAATTGAAAGGGTACATCCTACACTAATCTAAAGGAAGTACCTAACTAATAGTATTTATGTTAAAACTCTTAATTACTTATTAAATTAGGTTGGTTTCTACACCTCCTTTTATGAACATGAACCTCTATCATTTTATTGAAATGAATGTATGTCTTGTAAAGTATTAGGTTGCTCAGTAGAAACCCAATTCTGTGACAACATCTTTAGTTATTTACAAAATAGGTTTTACTCCATTCATAGTACTTTTTTTTGTAAAATTGTCTAGCAAGTTTACATCTGTCAACTAGGAGTAGAAAGATAGAAATTTTGTAATTTAGCACCTTGACGAAAGTTAGTGCAACCATCATTTCTATTCTAGATCTTTCATTTATTAATTACAATTCTTGTCACGAAAAATTGGAAAATTTGTGACAATTTTTCAGATTGACACATTTATTTTTTAAAAATTATAACCTTTCCATTGAACTAATTTTCTTTAGTTTGTGTTTATGAGTTCCACTGTATATAAATTTGTGTTGAAATATCCTTTTGTTTATTATGTTTATTATGATATTCAACTGTGTCTTATTTTATATCCTCTTAATTTTTATTGTTAAACTACTATATAGTTTTCTTGTAGCAAAGAAATCTAAGTGAATATAGGAAAGAGAACAACAAAACAAAAAATAATATAAGAAATTCCCTAGTTAATGTCATTAAGGATTTCAATATATGTTTTTTCTTCATACTCAAAGAGGTGATAAAATCCTTTTTTTTTTTATGTGTAATAGTTTGGAACTTCTATATATATGGGGACATAATAATGCTGGTTCAATAACTTTTTGAAAGGGCCAACACATTGGATTTTCAACAAAAATATATTTTTTTTTAACTTTATGACAAGTTTTTATGGAAAACTGAAGTTAAAAGCTATACATATATTTCAATTTTTAACTCGATTAAGATTGTTCTTTCTAACATATTATAGCTTTATATTTTTATATAAACATGAAGATAGTCCAATTTTTTGTTATTTTTCTGCAAAGTAATATGTTTTCTTATATTTTATGTGGTTATGGGAAAGTTGATTACGATTGTTCTTTCTAAAATATTTTAGCTTTATATTCTTATCTAAACTGAAGATAGTTTAAAATTTTGTTAATATTATAGCTTTATATTCTTATATAAACATGAAGATAGTCCAATTTTTTGTTGTTTTGCTGCAAAATAATATGTTTTCTTATATTCTATGTGGTTATGAGAAAGTTGATTACGATTGTTCTTTCTAAGATATTATAGCTTTATATTTTTATCTAAACTGAAGATAGTCCAAAATTTTGTTATTTTACTCCAAAGTAATATGTTTTCTTATTAACTTTTGAATGCATGTTTATATTCTATGTGGTTATGGGAAAGTTAAAGAGAAATTAATGATGTGGAGATGAGGTTGAAACAAGAGATACTAGATGAGATATTCAACGTTGGCATTACATCACTAGTTACAAAACAATATTCAATATTGGCATTATATCATTGGTCATAAAACAGTGTCATGGTGCTCTTACCATATGTAATTGTCCCCTTAGGTGGTATATTAGTTGCACTATCATACAAAAATAGTTTTCAAAGGTGTGATTGAATATCTATTATTATAATTTTGTCGAGTAGTTTTTCTTTATGTTCAAGAGATATATGTTTTTTATTTTGGTAGATTGCTTTGAAAATGATGAACACTATGTTAGAAACACGTTTTTTTTTTCCCTTTCCTAACACTGGCTTAGATTAGTTAGATTAGATTAGTTAGATTAGTTCAGTGTACCTCTTGGGCGCTTACCACCTTATGTTTCCCAACTTTACAATTCCAAACTTTACAAAACAATATTTTTTTAACAAAAATAAAATAGCTAAATTGATATAAAAAGTCAATTAAAACATTGAATGTTTAATCTTGATTAAAAGGAGTAAATACAAATCTTTGCTTAGTATATGAGTTAAAGTTAATTTGTGAAAGCATAAGTTTGATATTAATAATGAAATAATTCCTTTATCTTATAAATTATCTCTTCTTCCATAATAAATATGGATCTTCTTAATAAGATTTACACTATCCAATTGTGGGTCATCTTGTGGCTTTAAAGGTATACACTATAAGAGGTGTTATCAATTAATCATATCAATGTTCTCCAAAAATTTACTAATTTTTAATATGAAATCAAATTTTAGCCAATCATTGGTCATGAATGAAGTTGAACTCAATATTTTATTTTGAAAGGAAGGTGAATATTTATGCCATATTTTACATTACTTATTTCTAATTTTGTGACCATTTAATTAATATTGTTTCATTGTTTATTTAAATTATTTTTTAAATATAACATATCATCTTGGGGATGTTACCCAAGGTAAACCCTATATTTTTTAAGGAAATTCTCAATCTTTCATTTCTTATTTAGTCTTTTCTTTCTTATTTTCATTTTCTATTTGATTTAACTTTTGTTTTTCCTTATTTGGTCTCAAGTGCTTTTACATTTTAGTTATCTTTAATAGTTTATATAAGAGTCATTAATTGCCATTACATTTACAATTAATTTTACATTTTAGTTATCTTTAATAGTTTATCGTCATTAATTACCATTACATTTACAAGTACTGAATTTTACAACCATTTTCTTTTTAAGATCCATTTTGGATCACACCTCTACATTGAGAGTATTTTTGGTCTCCAAAAGCTTAGCGGAAACCAATCTTTCTACAACATGGCTAACTTTGGATCATGGCTATAACTCTCACTCTCTCACTCTAGCTATGGCTCTGGCTCATGGATTTGGCTACTAGCTCTCATTCTAGCTATGGCATTGAATCTGGTTCCTAACTCACTCACTTGTTCCCCAGTGTAGAAATCTACACTTTGACTCTCAACTTTGAGCAATCTTCAGATTTGAGCTTTTTCCATCTTCCATCACCTAGGCCTTCATGCTAAACCATGAGGGCGGCTACAATGGGGCTTAAGATGACCTCTTCGCTTGCTTAGCCCTTGTCTTTTCCCATCTTCTATCACCTAGGCCTTCATGTTAAACCATGAGGGCAGCTATAATGGGGCTTAAGATGGGGCTTAAGATGACCTCTTCACTTGCTTAGCCCTTGTCCATCATATCTCATCTCCCTTAACAATTTCAAAACAATTCCCCTAGTATTCTTTTCAAATTCACCAAAATTCTCTGGAGAAAAGACTAAGGAACTTGAACTTACCAGAGTTGTCTAGGTCATGGTGTTGGCCTAAGCAATGGAAACAAAGGTGTTTTTCTTTGCTTTGTCTCTTAGACAGTTGCTTGTAGTTTTTCCAATGCTTCTTCATTATATCATTGCCAACTCTTGGTGTAGCTGAGGTATAATCTAAGTGAGCCTATCCTCATGTTAGCTATCCATTCAAGCCTATCCTCATGTTAGCTATCCATTATGATGACCTTCTCTCCCAAATGTACAAGATGCACTCTACTCTTATCCCATTTAGCCACAATAGTTGTGAGAGACTCTTGGAGTTCATCAAATTTCTTCTTAACCAAGTGGCAAAGGTCTTAAGTTTATTTTCCAACTTTTCCATCCTTCCATCAAATATCTAGACCTTCTCCTTCAAGTGCTTATTATCTTCTTGAAGATGTACATTGATGGCCTACAGGTATTACATTGCAACCTTTCTCTCTTCATTGTATTCAACCACTCAATTACTTTATGATGTGTAAAAGAGGGACTTATAGCCCCCTCACTTTACCAACACCAATGCTCTATGTAAATAATTTCTAACTCAGTTCTTAGTCTTGTCCATAGATATTTTTCCCCAATGTAGCTTGCACACAACAACCAACTAACAATGCCAATAATAAACAATATTTTGAGTCCAAACATTTTTGTTCTTATCACTAGATAGCCACATGAGGATTGGTTTTGCCTCTTGCTTCAAGGCTTGAGATCTTTTGTGTTTGCAATGTATTTTTCTCAAGAATCAATTGAATGACTCACTCTTTAAATCCATTCATGCTATTTAAGGTTTCAAATTCAATTGTTTGCATGTTTAATGTGTCCACATGGGTACCTCCTTATTGCTTGGTCTTATAGTTGTAGGTGTTAACACCCCCACTAAACTACTTGTGTACAAAGTTAATTCCAGTAATCCACTTATTGCTTTCTTGTGCTTATAATCATAAGCCAATTTAACTTGTACACTATTGTGGTAAACAATGGGGGTTCAAAATCATTACAATAGTATGTTTATAGTGAGCTGAACATGTCACTTACTGAAATAGAACTTGGGTGTGGAGGATAATAATCCATCAACTAAACTTTATATATATATATTACAATTATATATATTACAAAAGAGGTGAATTGATATATATTACATATAATTCAACTTGAATGTAATGAGTAAGTAAATGCCAAAACAGATTGACCAAAGCAGCCATGAGTTAGTGGAAGTAGCAGCTATAGCCAAACTCTATCCCTTGTAGTGTACTATTGCAGACTATGATTCAATTATTAAGATTTTTGACTCAATGCGTCCACATTTAAAGCTCGAATCCCGTTAAGGTACAATGAGGGAACTAGATCTTACTTGCAGGCCGGCAATGACCATGGCTCTCCCCGTCGCAAAGAAATTGTGCGAAATTGGCAAGACGCTGAAGAAACCTCGCTTCTCCAAAAAAATATTTATCCAGACCTTGGAGGGAAGCTTTATTTTCCACTCCATTTATTACTGCATTAGTAAGAATGAATTGAAACTTATATAAGATTCGCAGTCCAGGTTCATGCCAGCCTTTTGAATTCCCGTGGATTGTTATTAGAATGACAGTAATGCGCTAGATCAGCTTTTTTATTTTTCAAGTCTTCCTAATTATTCTGTTTCTGTATTCATCCCCTTATTTTGGTTTCTAGCTGGGCCTCAAGAAATGAAGATCCTCTCTCTTCGTGCAGGCATTTGGCTTGCATTTCTGTTTTATATAATCTCATTAGGCTTGCATTTCTGTTCTATATAATCTACACTTTATTATTAAGATGTCCTAACACTTCAGATTCATTTTTCATTTTTCCCATTTTAATGTATAAATTTGTGGACTTCGGCAAGCTGTGACGTATTTGGCCGAGGTTGATCAGTTACCTGCTGAGCCCACATTGACATCATTAGCAACACCAATACACGCTTTAACTATGCCAGAGATTTTGAGACACCGTGATAACGGTGTAAGGATTTTGGTGGCTACCTGCCTAGGTGAAAACATGAGGATTACAGCACCACAAGTTATATACACTGATGATATTCTGAAGGTAACATTCCATTCCTTCGTTCATCAGAATTATGAAAAATTCATCAAACATATCTGTTCCAAGTTTTTAAACCATTAAATAAATACTTGGCTTTACTGAAGTGTCTGAAGCTGTCGAGGATTTTTTGGACTTTTAATTTTTGCCTTATTAATCACAGTTTTTCAGTTTTTCTTATGCAGGAAATATTTGAGCTGATTGTTGCAACATTTCGTGGATTAGACAAGAGTCACAGTCCTTTTGGAAGAAGGGTCATAATTCTGGAAACCGTTGCAAATTTTGGCCTATTTGTCCCTATGTTGGATCTTCAACGTGATGACCTAATCTTGGATGTCTTTAAAGTCTTCTTTTCCCGAACCAGGTGTGAAGTGTTATGATGTTCTTGTTTTTCCAATACGCTAATTATTTGCTTGGAAAGATTTATGTTGAATAACCTATAAAATTATTTAGCTTGGAAAGATTTATGTTGAATGACCTATAAAACTATTTAATAAATGATTACTTTGGGTCTTCTTGTGTAAATCATTATCAGATCAGCATAATCGACACTGTAATTGGGAGCGCAAACCATCTTTAGTCTTGTTATGAATGGCTTTGATGTGCAAATGCACATGCAATCTTCTCCTCAAGAAAGTTGACCATCCCAAAAAATATCTCAGCTTTGCGTTTATTTAATTGGATAGCACAGCACATCTATTCTGTTTTGAAATCCCCTTTAGAAGAATAAATTGCCAAGGAAGTGTAGCCATAGATTGATAACTTAACTGTTATGCTTGGATGGTGTTGCTTTAGACTCAGCTGGATCTTAATATCGAATGGGGTATTTTAAGCATTTTATTGAGATGATTAAAAAAATTCAGAAAGCACATTATGATATTTTTGGTGCATGTAGTATGCATTGAGGCTGGAATACAAAAAGGAATTGAACTTTGACACGTTCTTTTTTCCTTTTTTAAATTCAAGTTTGGAATATGTACATAAAACATGTCAACTTTAGCCTGTAATAAAAGTTCGTTGAAGTTTAATCAGTTTTTGTTTCACATTTAAACTTCACTCGTAGCTTTTGTCTATCGTAGTCTCAATTTGGCATAATGTTTTCTATGGGCTTGCTCTTGTTTGGTAGATTTATTTCATATTCAGCTGTTGTTATTAATAAAAGTATCTTATTTGTCTTTTCAGAGACTATCATTCAAAAAATATCTTAATATTCATCCACACAATTTTGACTAAAATTTTCAATGAAAACGACTACATTTCTGAGGAATTATCATCAGTCTTTTATTAAACAGTTTGAAAAGAAAAATGATTTATGTGTTACACCATAAAGCATTTATTTTACTTTCTGATCTTTACAATTTCATATATGGTTGTTTTATATTACGTTCCTTTTTACCCTTCTTGTTTGGAACTTGAATTTGAAGAAGTGTCATTGTGTGAAGTGATCCTAATTCTATGTTCTGTACTTCTTCTGTTGTAAAGTTTATGCAACAAGTTTTTATTATCTTCTGTTACGTTCCTTTTACCCTTTTTGTTTGTAAAGTCAGTGTGTGAAGTCTCTAAATTCTATGTTCTGTATTTCTTATGTACTACCTATCTATAAAGTTTATGTAACAAGTATCAGGTTTGGATGAATCTTTCTAAGATGCTGTGTTTTGTATATTGTGTTTCAGAATATTTCTAAGGTGCTGTGTTTTGTACATTGTGTTTCAGAATATCTCTCGAGCTGCATAGAGACTAGCTATGAATTTGTGTGGCAATCAAGGTTGAGCCAAATGTCAGTCTCTTTGTCACGTCAGTAATGTCAGCCGAAAGAAAAGTTGAAAATGATTTGCTCGGGAGATCATCTTTAACATTTATCAGTGTGCACCCCAGATTCTGGGGTCCATTGTTACAAATTTGACTCTAAAGCTTCTGGTATGCGGGCATTATAATTTATCATATTGGGTTCACTTGCATTATAAAAAGCACGGGGCATAATCTATTACAATCCATGAACTTTTTTCCTTTCTCTCTAACTCGTGACCTGTGACTATAATCATCATCTATATCTAGCTATATAGACAGCGCAACTTCTATGTTAGTACATTGTGGCCATGCACATTCAGAGATAAAACAGTGGTGATCAATATTGTCAATAGTTAGCAAAATGCATCGATATTGTACTAGATTTCAATTATCTTCTGCAGTCGGACAAATAGCGTTTTTTGTAAATGGTTTTCATTGTGTAGCTACATAGGTGTAGTATAACTGGAATTTTGTTGCTCGAGAACTTTGATGAAGAACAATTGGTGCAGTCGGAGCTATCAAATGTGCGACTGAGTACAGTAAAGCTTCTTGGACGTATCTTTGCGCTTCCAGGTCATGCTCTTGCCAAAGAGTTTCAACCCCTTCTCTCAGAGTTTCTAAAGAGATTTGACAATTCTGTGGAGGTTCGATTAGCGGCTGTGAAATGTGCTAAAGAATGTATTTTGTCAAATCCATTTAGGCCTGAATCATCTGGCATAAGTGGTGAGGAGACAAGCTACAAGGTG
>SNQJ01S0274107.1:0-11535 GCA_010110895.2 Picea sitchensis | reverse complement strand
ATTTCCCCGGTCTTTTTTCTTACTATCACAGGGTTTTAAAGCCAATGGGAATGTCTAATGGGATATATTATTCTGGCCTTCTTTAATTTCTCCAATTCAACCTTTACCAGAGGTTTCAATTTGGGGTTCATCATCCTTATTTTTTGCTTGACCGACTTTGCCTCTTCTCTCAGAGGAATGATATGCTAAAATATTGTTTCATCATAAGCTTTCAAATCATCATAGGTCCATGTGAACACATCATGATATTCTTTAAACAATCCAACATATTGATCAACCTCTTCAATGGTGCAATCAACTCCCAAGTTGACATATTTTAGGGAATTGTTGGTTCCAATATTGATATTTCTTGTTTCTTGAACCTTTCGAAGTGAAATTTATTCCATGAGATTCCTAGCATGATCATCTTTCGTAAAAAGAGACTCAAATTGAATACAATCTTTTGGGACAACATACGTGTGATTGTCTTTGTCATCATCATCGTTGAACAAAACAATTTCCAACTGTTCATTATTCTCAAACACTTGCAAATATTCCAGGTTATCAGGTACAAAAGGTCAGAATAATTTTTCTACCTGAAAAGACATTTTGATTTGCATATCATTTGGATTTGACAATGAGGCCACTAAAGCCAATGAATCTGCCTTCTGATTCTTGTCCCTTGGAATGAAAGAAATGTTGAAAGAGCTAAAAGATTCCATTAATTCATTAACTCTTTTGAAACATAATTTGAGTCTTTCCTTCTTGATTTTATACCTCTGGGTGACTTGATTAATTACCAACTCGGAGTCGCTAGTCACAATTAGATGGTCTATATTCATTTATTGTGCAAGAATCAACCCTTGAATCAAAGCTTCATATTCTGCCTCATTAGTAGTACATGCAAATTCAAGTATGATAGCATGTTTAACATTCGGGGGCATTGCATTCTTATAGCATCCAAGTATGACTGGGTCATTTGGTCTTTTATCTTTTGGAATCTTACTCAAGGTTTTATTGAACCCGAGATTAAAATCTCGTATTCTTTCATTTTTCCTCAAACCAATTTGGGTGAAATCGGTGAGAAGAGTATGATAAGCAATTGGAGGGGCAAACATAGTCAGGAACATGACTTCAAGGTCATTAAACGAGTGAATTGATTTGTTGGGTAATGTCGTGTACCATTCATACACTCTTCTTGATAAGGTTTGCATAAATAACCTTACCATGACATCATAATACTCAACACAATGAAAATCACAAATGTCAAGAAATAAGTGAAGGTGCCTCTTTGCATCGATTGTTCCATCTCCAGAAAATTCCTTCAGGCCACCCTTAGGGAGAATAGGGAGGTCATGTTTCTCACCTAGAAGATTCAAAGGGGAATCTCTTATTCTTCTTCGATTTTCAAAACTTAGGTTTTCTTGATTTCTTGCAACATCTTCCACCTCCTTATCTCTCATCATGTGGTTCTTCTCATGGTTGTTCATTTCTTTCTACCATATCCGTAGAGATTCAAGGAATATGATTTTCAATTCTCAGAATACAGAGTTGCTTGCTTTTACTTTTGGTAATGGATCCCTTGTATTCATCCAGCTTCAATCCCGACCTTGTCCTTGGGTTTCTCTAGCTAGCCTTTGGTTTCTTTAGTCTTGTCACTCATCTCTCTTTTGTCTCCAGAGAATTTCTCTTTCTTATTCATGGCCTAATATCTTCCAGGACCTTTCTAATTCTTCTCGGGTCTCTACTGTCATTATTACCAGATTGTATAGCTGATGTAAAATGCTTTGTTGATTGTTTAATCCAATTTCCAAGTGGGGCTGATCAGCCTAGGGCAAAATCATATATTTTTCAAAAAAATGCTAAACCAGATTCCAAATTTCAGTTCATTCCCCAGTATGGTCACCAAAAATGTTGACGCTTGAATATGTTAGGACCAAAATGAAAACCTCACGAGGATGTAAATCCCCCTGCGTTTTTATAGAGGTGGTACTCCTCTTTAAGATTTTCTTAGGACGGTAAATTTTCAGAATACCAGACTTTGCATAAGTCTGTCGTGATAATCAAAGAAATATCAAGATTGCAAGAAAAATAAAAGGAAAATGTTTTGTTTTCTAATTAGAGAAAGTTCTTAAGAAATGACCAGGAACCACACACTTCACACATTTAAAGAAGATAAGCAAAAATTCCTCACATCCATCATAGTTAAAATAAAGATTTATGATCACATAAAATAAAAAGAAGATGATCTGCATGCATAAGAGAACTTTAATAGAGTGGACACATGGGAATCTCAAATAAATATAATGATAGATCAATCTAAAATACTTTATACTCAAAGCTTAGAGTTACAAAGCACAACCAAAACTAATCCCGAAATAGCTCTCTTGAAATTTCTAAAAAACATATAGTTTGTTACATATTCTTCGAAATTTAAAATGCGTTTGTCCTAAGGACTGGGTTTGGGGCTCCTGCGGACCATAAAGCGAATATACATAATAATTAAGCTTGTAGAAGGAATATGATAGGCGGTAACAAAACAACAAGACCTGAAAATAAGAAAAGAGAAATTATCAGACTTCGGTTAAACCTTTCTAGTCAAAGAAGTGGAGTAACTGGATGAAGGAACTGATAAAGAAAGAAAGATATGATCAACATAAACTTACTATGATGGTCTTTGGTGTATTCATTTGCTTGCCGGTGTCCTTTTATTGTCTTCATTGAAGGTTACATGAACCGTCTCAACTGTTTCTTTCCCCTCGTCGGTCAATTTGTTGATTGCTTTCTTGAACCATTCCTCAATACATTTTTTCATTGGTGCCGTGTTTATCTCATGCTGGATTTTGATGTTGAATAACTCGCCATACAAAGTCTTGTAAATCAAGGGAAATACCATGTAATGCTTCTTAAATATCTTGATTCTTCATGAAGTAGTCCACTAGCCAATTGTCTATGTCGTCTTCATTATATTCAAGTATACCATAAAACTTTTCAACGGATAATCCTTTAAAAATCTCAACTTGTTCTTCAACTTGTTGCTTTGTTAGGAACATTGAGTTGAGGATTAATTTGGGGTCTTGTACTTCGTTAGTACTTCCGTCTAGGTCTATCTGTGTGAGCCTCTTGAACAATTCTCCCCTCTTTGATATAGATTGGCTACATGCTTGAACGATATTATGCAAATTTTTAATCTTTTCCTTCCAGCACACGTTTAATTGTTTTATCCGACTTGGGGAGGGAAGATCCTAATCTCTTCTCCTTAGTTATTTCATGTTCGATACTTTGTTTCCAAAGGGTAATACAACATCAATGTAAAACCCTTCTTCATTTTTTAGTTCGACTTGCAAATATTCATGGAAGGCAGGAGCTCTCGAGCCAAAAGAAACAATGTTTTTCGAAACTTCCCATGCCTCTGTGATCAATGACATTCTTTTCTTAATATTTCTTTCCACATAGCTCTTGGCTGATATAAGTAGACTTGAATATCCTTTTAATTTGACAGCGGGTGTGGTGAGTCTGACTATTGATAAAGGAATGGCAAGAAGTGGAAGAGGCATTAAATCATCTTCTAGTTCCTTGATCCTTTCTTTCAACTTCGTGTTTTCTGCTTCTAAACCACCAATGGAGTCATCCAGAGCATCTCCGGTTGCTCTGTGAATTTTGGAAATTTGGGAAGGCCGCAAATCCTTTAGGTCAACCTCTGAACGAGATTTTCCTTTCTTATTTTTCATATCACCTTTTTCAATAATCAACTTCTTAGACTCCTTGTCGAAGACCGTGCTTTGGAAAGTGAACGACTCTTCTTCACTAAAAGTCTCATTCTCAATGATTTCTAATGATGAATTTTTATGGGTTGTGTTTCCCAGCTGATCAATTGTGGGAAACAATTTCTCGATATTCTCCTCGAGCTCCATGTCTTCAAGAGATTATTTTTTTATGTCATTTTCCATGTGATGGTCTTCTTCCTCTTGCACAACATTCTTCCTCTTCTTTCTCAGAGGAAGCTTGTGCGAGCTCTCATTTTTTCGCGGAGGGGGATTCTTTTCTCCTCTTCCACTTGAACTACCGTTGGTAACTTTCCTGGTTGGGTGGGTCATTGGAGCATTGCTCCGAGATGTGTTAGTTTTAGGGGTAACAACTGGAGATTGGGTGCTCTTCTCACTGGGACCCTTTCCTTTCTCCTTGTAAAACTCATTAGTACTAAATATTGTTTCCAAGTCACCAACGTTGTGAGAAGGAGCACCTAAGATGTTATCTTCTTCTTCAATCAAAATAATATGAATGAATGAGTTGTTGAATCCTACTGACAACATATGTTCCACGAAAATTATGTTAGGGTCAAACCCCTTTATCCTTTTAACATACTTCAGATTTACATTGTGGAAGTGATTCACAAACTCATCAATTTTGTTTATATTCCTGAATATAAAGTCTCCAACTTTCTAAGGCAAGGGTATGAATTGATTTTTCCATTTCTCATGGAAAAAGTGCAACCATAAATTATATTTCCTTGCTACTTATGTGATAAACAATTTATTAGATACGTGGTATGGAAGAAAAGAGGGATTCTCCTTGGAACAAAAGATCCTAATAACACTGCGATTTCCATCTGCTCTAATGTCCCCTTTTTCTCCAAAAACTTATTTGCATGGTCTCATATCCTGGGGGTATTTTCACCAAACAACAGTCCCTTAAAGACTGAAACGAAATCATTGTAAACCTCGTAAAAATGCAAAGAAGTCTTGTGTCTCCACAATTCTTGACACCGGAAGGTGACTGGATCAACTTCACAGTTCACTCTCTTACAGATAGTCAATGTTGGAAACTGAAAGTAATATGCTATCGCAAATACCAAATAAGAAGCCATAAATAACTTCTTGTCTCTTTTGTAATGTGAAAATTGGGAGGAGATTTCAATGGAAATCAATTTTCCCCAATCGAAAATAACTTTATCTTTGACTGTAAAATATAAAATATAAAGAATCATGTGGGAAGTGGTGGCAGTGCTTTCTTGGCCTATTAGCATGGTAAACAACCAAGCGATTTATCGAAAGGGGTTTTTGAATGAGTCGACCTGAATCTTGGTTATGTCCTCTGGGAGAGCTGCATGATTCTCCAAATACTTAGGCAAGAGGTCTAGGCCATTGTCTTGTTTTTTTAGAAAATCTCTACAATCCTCTCCCTTAAAGGTAAGTGTTGGCTCATGGAGCTTCAACATCTTACCAAACACTTGTGGTGGAAGAGAGATGGCAGATCAATCATGTAGTTGTATGATTCACTGACTTGGTATGTATTTTTCAATGCACCATGCAACCAATTCTTTGTAGTCGAATACCTCAGCGACACACTGTGTGCGAGCAATTCCGGAAGTCCATATTATATCTTTCTATGTAGGAGGCGATGAGTAATACGAGTATGCTCTAGACCACTGAATTTTTTGGTCTTCTCAAGCAAAGATGTTCAAAGGATCACCACATAACTGTTGTCTGGATATTGTTGCCATAAGTTGACGAGAGTGTTCTTTCGACTGGATAATAACTTGTAATGAAACCTTTTTGAGATATAACAATAATATAACCCTTGACAAATCGTTCTTTAATGCGATTTAATGAAAAATATTCTTGATCCCTTCGCTTATTAATGACGATCTTTACGAAGCCCACATGATCAATTATTAGCATTAAACCATATTAAATGCATATTGGGGAAAGCACAAATATGGCGGGGACGGACAATAGCAATTTGAATTTGTTTTTTTGTTTTTTGTTTTTGTTTTCTAAACTCTGGAACCTGCGGTTGTGAACAATAAAAAATAGGCTAAGTATTTCATAGCATTTGGTCAAACTTGGACATAGGAGGAATGAAATGCTTAGGGGCTCGATTCCCACGACAAGTTCGACAATCATAATGTAGATCACACGTCTTTACGTGTAAAATGGAGATTGTGGAACTTGGAAGATAAAAGCTTGAACCCATGAACCAACAGTTGCGAGAATGGTTAAGTATATTATAACAAAGTGGTTAGTCAGAATCATGATATGGGAACATGGATGGAGGTGAAGACCCACGAGTCTGCCAACCCGCAAACCTGTCGTTTTTTAAAAACGATTAAGTATAGTAACTAGAAAGGGAAAAGAGAAGGGAGAAAAGAAAAGGGGAATGAGGGTAGGTATAGAAGAGGGAAAAGAAATGAAAAGAAGAAGTTGGGAAAATATAAAGGGGAAGAAAAAATCGGAAGCGGGAATTGATCTCAACAATAGGTTTTATTGTATCCTCGGTATATGGATTCAAAATTTCTTTGTTGTTTGATTCATGGCATAGAACTTTGTATAAGGGTACACCACTTCTTGTGACATACCCAAACCACCAGTCTGGGCCACATTACAGTGGAATAGCTCTGAATACCAATCTGTAATGTACCCACTGTCTGGGTAACTCTAAATTCACCTTCTTGGGAAGCTTCAAATTTATGTTACCAATCTTTAATTAATCAAGAAACCCGATACATGCACATGCAATTAACAAGAACATGTTAAACCATAAAAGAAAATCACTGACATGCCATGCACAACATTAACAATAAGCATGCACGATATAATTACAACTCAAAGATGATAAATGCACATTGGAATATAAATTACATAGAAAACATAGGGAGCACTTATCTTTTCAAATAAACATTCACCAACTAGCCACAGACGTCAGATGTTCCACCCAACCATAGACATTGTTGTTCTATCTCTCAATAACATGTCACCCCTGAGTTTGGGCTATGAATCCACAAGGATGGGTCCTAGGCCGACTCTAACACACACAACCAACTATCAAGCTCTCACATTTTTCTCAACCACATAACAATCATAGTTTACCAACTCTCTTCCCCTTTATCCTGCACAACCCAAAGAAATGAACCCCTTTCTCTGCAATGCAGTCCCTTAGGCTATTCCACTTCTTTTCCAGGGCTCCAGTGCTACTAGTCAGGAAATATCAATGCTGGAAACTCCAAGGATTCTTAGTTGTGGAAAGTTCTTTCACATCCGCCATCAATCTCATGCACACGAACATCCATTCCTTTCTGGAATAATCATAGTTACTTACAACCACCAAGTAATGGCTCTTTTCCTCCCACAATTCATTTCCCATGCCAAGACCAAGAGCAAGAATGAACGAGGAACATATGAAAATGAGTGATTAACCAAATGAATGAGGAACAATGAATGAGCGAATCACAATGAATGAGGAACCCCCAAACAACAAAAAACGAGGTTTATATCATTACATGCAATAAAGCACCACTTGACCTTCCCCAATAAGCTCATGTAACCACTTTTTCTCAAATAAATCCAAGATGGGTAAATAAAAAATAATAAAAATACTTATCCCCTTTAGCCCCCCCTCTCTTGTAGAATCATAGCCCCCTATCTATGTCCTTTTTTGTCTTGAAACCAACGATGTATTTTATTAATATATTCAAAGTATTACACTTTTAGGCACTCCGACCTTTCATGAATAAAAAAAATACATTATTAATCCCAGGACTCAAAATCAGGGTATTACACTTCCATCATAGGTTGTGTTGCCTGAGCCATGCTAAAGAAACCTACCAAATTGGTTCACAATTGAGTTGCCAAACTATGTAATTATTTCTTAGACAATAAAAAGGTTGGTATAAGTGTCCACGCAAGAAACATAATACAAATAAACTAGCCTCTAATCTCTCAAAGGTTACCTCTAAAAATCATGACCTCAAGGCAAATCTTAGTAATAACATGCCAAATGAACAACCGGATACAACATCTTTAAGATTCAATTTAGAAGAACACTCTCTAAGAAGAGTTTCTCAAAGTAGATATTAACTCTAATTACTTTAGTTAAAAATGGGCACCAAAATGCCCATAACTTGATTGGGAACACTCTACGAGACAAAGCATGAAATAATGTGTCTAATGTAATCATTATATTTTATTTATAAACAAGAACTAAATCTATTTTGAATTTCCCTACAAAACTTTGATTGCCTAATAAGAGAGCATAAGAAGTGTTTACCTGCCAAAGATGAGTTGATCATCCACATTCCTCGAAACCATAAGAAATAATAAAATGTTTTCCATAAGAAGTTGTAGAGTGTTCCTTGGGTTTTCCATGAAAATGATCATTTATCGAACTAAGTAATCCTAGTGACAACATTGGGTGTCTCAATCTCCTATGAAACTATAACACTCATTTGATCCTTTCCAATTCAATTGAAACCCCCGTTGCAATGTGCTTGTACTCAAGTAGTTATCCTTTACAATAGCCTAACCTAAATCAAATACCTCAGGGGTGGGTATGTGTCCATTGTTGTAAGATAAGTTCAAATTGGATGGAAATTTACTAGTAGTTAATGACATGTCAACGTTGGCGTGCCATTGAGGATTTGTTTGAACTAGCTCAAGCAAAGTTGCGAAAGGATTCTTGTTATTAAGAAATCCTTTATGTGAGAAGGATGAATCGTTGGCAAATTGACATATAAACACAAAAGCCTTAGTGTTTGACATGTTTAGTATCCAATCATTTACTTGAATCTTGATTTGTAAGTAATCTCTCAATTTGCTTAAAGAACCTTCTGATCCATGTTCTGGTGTTCTTTGTTAACTGAAGCATAACATTCACAACAAAATAGATTGAATACAACTATGGAAAGAAAATAAACAAAGAAAGACAAGAGGAAATATAGCCGCAGAAAGAAAATAAACATAACTAAAATTTGAAAGTAACGACAGTAAGAAAACCTTTATTGTTATTAAGAACCAGATGCAATGTTCACTTTCCACTTCGAAGGGGGAACCTCCAACATTAACAAAGCTCCAAATATAATATTATTCACTTGAAAATTACTAATTGACCAAATATAGATTTTACTACTATATATAGTTTCTAATTGACCAACACCATAACCACCTAGTAGACCATTAATGAGGCCTGAAACACTAACTAGTGGACCTTTTTTAATGAGGCCACTTACATTTATTGATCTCACACTCTATTGCCTCATTGGGGCCTTATTTAATAAATATGGTCCTCAATATTGTAAGTAACAATCTATTCCACTAACTAGGGGAGTTAGGGTAGGACCCTAGCATGCCCTCCCCCTTATCCTCAAGGCTGGAGATGAGGAAATTGGTGGAGAATCTCTATTGGTTCCCATGTAGGATCTCCAAGCTATGTATTCTTCCATTGGATCAAAACTTTTGGATAATGTGTCTGCGAAGATGATGCTCACATTTGTCTAAAATGGGCTTAGGTTGTAACCACATAGAACCCTCCTCATCCAATTCTGGAAGGCTGATTTTAACTCTACAATTGGACCAAAGAAGTTTCTTCAAGCATGACACATGAAAGACTTGGTGGCATTTAAAATCGTTGGGCAAAGCCAATTTGTAAGCCATTGCACCTATACATTTGAAGATACTATAGGGTCCATAAAACTTAAGAGATAACTTATGGTGACTCTTCTCCTTAACTGAGGTCTATTTATAGGTTGCATATGCAAAAATGCTTAATCCCCTTCATTAGAAACATATCCAAAGCGATGTTCATTAACATGTTGTTTCATGCAATTTTGAGCCAATGTTGAATCATCTTTGAGGGTATGACTATTAAGAACCAAATATCAAAATAGCATAAACATCTCAGAATAAGTACTCAACGTCTTGAAAAAGAGATAAATTCAGATAATAAGCTTCTTCGAGGGGGAAACCACCTTATACATCATATGAATTCACAATTACAAGATGATTCCAAATGAAAAGGTCTCCTTGGTATATATAAGCGACTAGGAGGTACAATTACAACTAATGGACCCAAGCCAACATAAACAAAATAATAATATTAATGTAATATGCCCCAATTAAGGGGTAATGTGCCACGAATTAGGGCTTAACATGCATCTATCCTTTAGACAAGTGTTTTCCTCAACACTTGAGTAGTTCTTGATGCTTATGTATGAAAGACTTATCTTCCCACGTGGAATCTTCAACAGGTAGTTTCTTCCACATAATGAGATACTCTGAAATATATATATTCCTCAGTTGGTGAATTGTTGTGTTAGTGATAGCTTCAGGCTCCAATATGATTTTTCCTTCCTCGTCAAGTTCTGGAAATATAGTTTGAACTGAGATCTTGTCACCTATAAACTTCTTTAAGCATGAAACATGTAAAACAAGGTGCACTCGTGAAGATGCAGGAAACTCCAATTTGTATGCCATAGTACCAATCTTTTGCAACACCTTATAAGGGCCATAGTACTTCGGTGATGATTTATTATCCTTCTTAGCTTGCTTGAGGGACCTCTGTTTGTTTGGTTGCAGTCTTAAAAATACCCAATCCCCTACTTCAAAACTTCTTTCACTACAATGTTGATCTCCTTGTTGTTTCATGTGATTTTGTGCCATGGTCAGGTTGTCCTTTAAGAGTTGGAGAACTTGTTGTTTATGCTCGATGTGATCTTCCACTGCTTGAACCTTAAATTTTTCTTTTAAAGAAGAAGTGATGGATGGTGGGTGATATCCATGAAGCGCCATAAATGGTGACATTTTTGTTGTAGTATGAAAGGAGGTGTTATACCACCATTCTGCCAAGGGTAACCACTTGAACCATTGTGTTTATTTATCAAAGACAAAGCAATGNCCGTACATTTGTTCACTATCTCAGTTTGTCCATCAGATCGAGGATGATAAGATGAACTATGAGCCAATTGAGTACCCAAACAAGAAAATAATTTTGTCCAAAAATGTCCAGTGAAGATGGGATCTTTGTCACTTACAATGATCTGGGCTTCCATGTAGCTTTTGAATTGTCTCCATGGATGTGGTAGCAACTGTACTGGCTTTGAAAGGATGAGAGAGTGCACAAAAGTGTGTGTACTTGGTAAGTCTATCAAAAATCACCATGATGACACTCTTTCCTTTAGACTTTGGTAACCCTGTGATGAAATCAATGGAAACCTCCTCCCAGTGTCGACTTGGAATGGCTAATGGTTGTAAAATACCTTGGGTCTTAACTATTTCCACCTTATTTTGTTGGCAAACTAAACATTCTGCCACAAAACTTTGAACATCAGTTTTAAGGCCATCCCAAAAAAACTCTCTCTTGACCCTGTGATAGCTTTTCAAAAATCCCGAGTGCCCTCCTACCGGAGATGTGTGCAATTCCAAAATTACCTTTTGTTTGAGTTGGGAGTTCTTACATAAATATAAGTGATCTTTGTACCATAGTGAATAATTTTTCCATGTAAATGTATTGGATGCACTAGAATCCTGCTGCAACCTTTGAATGAGAGTCCACAGTTCTTCATCATTCTTCCATTCATCCCTTGCTTCTGTTATCCAATTAGGTTGGATGATAGAGATAACATAGAGAAATGCCTCAACATATTCATCATTTCTTGAGAGTGCATCTGCCAAAATATTTTCCTTCCCCTTTTGTAGATAATTTCAAAGTCATAACCCAACATCTTGGTCACCCATTTTTGTTTCTCTTCTGAAGAGAGTCTTTGTTCCAAGAAGTATTTAAGAC
>SNQJ01S0274106.1:0-11535 GCA_010110895.2 Picea sitchensis | reverse complement strand
TATTTAATTTACGAGGCCTGGGTGTCCTTGCCCCACCTCATATTAGTCTTTTTTATGATAGACAATAGCTAGAATTTTGTATTAAAAACAATCATAGGCTCTATTATTTCAAGTTTTATAGTTTTAAAAGACAAAAGTTTCATAAACTCATAGACAAGTTGATGCATTGTTGTTGTTCTAGTCTCCCAAGCGACAGACCAACAACAAAGTTTTTGTATAACACTTTTATGATAATGGGTAAATTCATGAAGGTAGGTAACACTTTCGTGAGAATCGGATCTCCAAAATTCCAAAAGACATTTTTTCGGTCGAACTAATATTTTTTTCGACCGAAAGTTCTATTTTTTCGGCTGAAGCTTTGAACATCAAATTGAATCGTAAAGTGGTGATGGTATCGATTTTCATGTACAATTTTAGCCGGATGGATTTTTTTCATCCGGTAACATCTTTTCGGCTGAAAGATATTCCGACCGAAAAGATATTTCGGCCGAAAGAATGTTTCAGCTGAAATATTTTTTCGGCCGAAACATTCTTTCGACCAAAATATCTTTTTGGCCGGAATATTCTTTTGACCGAAAATATATTTATATATTTACCGCACATCTTTATTGTTATGATTTTTTCTGAGATCTTGGCGAGTGACTGTTAGTGTGAGTGTGTTGGCGCAGTCATGTTTAGCGCGATTCTGTTGGCGTGGTTTATAGGTTGATAGTTGGATGCAGGCGGGCAGGCGATCGGAGATGCAAGTAAGTTTATTTTAATTTAAGTTTAATTAAATTAAGTTTCATTTAATTAAATATAATTTTTGTAAATTAAATTAAAGTAATTTAATTTAATTTCTATAAATTTCTGTAAATTAAATTTAACTTTTTTTTATTGCGACTTGGCCACGGGGGGCCATTCCTGTGACCAAGCCATGGGCACGCCATATACAAATTACAGTTTACATTTTATAGTTTGCATTTTAAATACATTACAGGTCAAATTACAATTTAAATACATTTTACATTTTACACTTTATAGTTTGTTTTATACAAATTTACAGTTTGTTTTCAATTTTAATTACACCGAAAGGTGTACACCTATTGACAATGGGCACATTTAATAGGTTTTTAGTTCTTAATACATGGGGGCCATTCTCGGTGACTAAGCCATGGGCACGCTTACATAAATATTGTCACACATTTTATAGTTTGCATTTTAAATACATTACAAAATAAATTACAATTTAAACAGATTTTACATTTTACACTTTATAGTTTGTTTTATACAAATTTACAAGAGCTTCACTTAATTACAAAGGTGTGTACACCTATCACAATGTGCACATTTAATAGGTTTTTAATTATTAATGTGTTTTTTTATGGACAAGATTAAGTATGTCTAGAATATTCTTAGTCACAATAAATGAATGGCTCACATTTCATCCATTAACTTTCGAAATGCTATAAAGACATCCCTTTATATGTTTACTTTTACATTTACCTAATCATGTTTAAAATTACCGTGGTTCACTAACTTATTGTCACGTCTACATGATTAAAAAATATGAAGGTATTCGCACAGGTGTTAAGGCATTTCATGTTTCACTGGTCGAATGCTTATGGTCGTGGTTTCCGTATCGGTGATCACCAAAGGATCACCTCAAATGCTTCGTAAGCTGTTTTAATGCGAACTACCTTTCATCTTCTTCACTGTACCAATTTGAAGGAGACAGTTAGTATATGTGCATATGTATAATATTTGTACATATGTTTTAATATTTATGCATATGTTTTAATATCTATGCATATGTTATATTTGTTTTCAATTTTAATATTTGTGTGTATATTATTTTAATAGTGTGTTAGCCCATGGCTTACCTTACCAATCACTAAGTCTAAATTGTCACCTATATTTGTGTATTATGGTTGTTATCGCTCAATTTGTAGTTTAGGTCAAATGGCTAGAAGACAAAGGCCAAACTAGCTAAACAGAACCTCCCCACCCAATGTCACCACAATGGGGAGGTCTTTCATTTAGGGAGGTTAGGCCCAAGGGAGATATCCAACAACTTGGGGCCTGAAGAGGTCAGATATAAGGTCGAGTTAGCTCTTCACAGCTGCTACCAAAATCAAAGGTCTGGCTAATCAGCCAACAATGAAGTATAGTCCCAAATGAGAACACCTACCCAACCAAGAAACAATAGAAAATATATATACAGGCTATATACAAAGGGTTAGACTTCATATGACCATTTATTATAATTCTACAATGTAAAGTAATAGATATCAATGAAATCAACGCTTGTCAATTATCTATGGAAAGAGTATTAACTCATCAATAACTATCAAGATGACAAAGCCTACAATGTATTCAAACAACACTCAATCAATAATTGCTTTATATCATCACTCAATTTCTTATAAAAGTCAAAAGTTTGATAAAGTCAAAAACAAACCAAATCATGACGCCATCCTTAGTTAGGTTAGGTTAGTTAGTTAGGGCTTCAAGATTTAGAGTTTAAAGAGTTGTTTTGAACACTTGGACTTCAACGTTGAGATCAAATCAAACGCCTTAGGGGTATGGAGTCAAAGATAAGGCACGTCTGAAGGATGATAACTCGTAGACTAGAAGGTAGGGTTCTATGGTACTACAAAGGTAGGGCCCTAGAATCAAAAAACCCTAGGGGAGAGAGACTCACTCGGGTGTTGCTTAAGCAAGGCCTCGCTCTTCCTCCTTCTCTAAACTGACTTGGCAAAATGGCTAGCTTAAAGCATGCATCCAAGGGAGAAAGTGTTGTAATGACAAGGCTTTCAAACCTCTAGAAGGTGAAACCCTAGGTGTAGGCAATCTAGGCCTAGAACGCTCCTCTTTTCAACTTATAGACTTAACGCTAGCCTCAAGAAAGAAGACAAGTGTAGCAATGACTAGGCTCTCATCTTCTTTTTTCAATGGTTGAAAATTATTTCTCAACAAGTGGACATGTAACAATAACCTTCTGCGTCACAATTAGGCTTTGAATCTGACCACAAATGAGATGATTGATATCCATAATGATTATTATAACCTTCCTTTGCGAGAAATGCCATAAATACCAAAAATATCCTTCCAATAGTAGGTGTGCCTCACTTTAGACAACAAACTACCCTAGTAGGGCGCAAAAAATCAGATCTCACAAGAGAGCGAGTTGTGTTAGGTTCAAAATGAGGGAAAACATAATCAATTTATATCATCCGCATGACCTTAAAAAATTAGGCTATTAAAACAGCCCAACAAGGCAAAATTACTAAAATCATATTGTTTTTACATTTAACTACTAAATAAAAAGCCTAAATGAGTTAACACAATAAGAAGGACGCTCTAACCCCTCCTCCTCAAATAGGAGACGCTGGCCCTTTAGGGCAAACCTTCCTCACACTGAAAGCAAAGCCATCGCCCCTTCTTGGGCCTCCAACTCTACCACACGCGCTAAACCGCTCACAAGGTACCACGCTGGGGTGACATCAAGGCTCGAGGATCGCGTCCCGGGTCAATGAGGGGACACGCTCCACTGCAGCGGGTCAACTCTAGGGTCGGGCTCAAGGCCCCGATGAAAACGACCTCCTTCTTCTCTTGCAAAGGCTCGATCAATCATTGCCCTATCTCCACCCCTGATGAAGTCCCAGCAACTATCCGGGATGGACTCTTCAACCCCATGGAGGTTCGAGATGATCATCTCCCCATGTGTACCGATCCACTATACCGCCCGCCTGCATTGTCTCGCACATCAAAACTTCACCTCCATGGGCTCATTAGTCCCTGATCATAGTAATGTCAATCATATTTCATCATCACTCTTTATCAAATGCATGCATGAGACCCCAAAGATATCATCTAATAGCTCAAAGACATTACACTAACCTACTATACAGTAGATGAAGAAAAGACAAAGCACCCTATTAAGCCAAGAGATCCATAAGAAAATGAAAGTTCCAAAGGATATCATCCAAGCCATGTAACATGAGGTGGTGTGGGCAAAGGATGTCCGTGACACAATGAGAACTGTGGGTGGGTATTATCCATGGGTGCTTTTGTAGGAGGTGCTGAAATTGCCATGGATGCGTTGACACTACCTTTGACACTACCATGTAGAACGAGTCGGACAAGAGCAATTCCATGAGTATTTTCACGTAAAATGATAAGGTTGGCTCGTGATGAGACCCCCTTCCCTCGCCATGCAACCAAGGGTCACTTCCCGTGTGGTGACCCATATATGTGGTAATGTCATATCGCTAGATACCTATGAACATAACAGGTCGGCTCGTGATGAAACCCCCATCCTCTTGGCTAGGTGGTATTGTTTTATTATTTTTCTTTGGTCCCTTTGTTTTTATCGAGAGGCCTTTTATTTCCCCTTCTGGGATCCTTGGGTGAGGCATTTCTAGGTTTTATTTCCCATGGTCTTTTATCTTTACCAGCCTGCATTTACCTGGCCTTTAGCCTTCTTCCCACAGATAAAGTGTAACCCTCAAATAGGTCATCCTAATGTCTGGACTAGGGGAATGGGATAGACAAAAGGGAGATAAAATGTAAGATGATAATATGGTATTTTGATGATGATCTTCAAATCCCCGTGACTAACCAAAACCTATGGATACAAGATTGCTAGGGCACCTGCTAATCTCCTCAACCATAGTCAAGTGGTTTAGTGTAAGATCCAAGCGCTATCCAAAATGTAAGGAACCTAATGCATATCTTAAAAGTTATAATGATCAAACACAGACACATACCATGATACCTGTGACCAATTACCACATGGAGAAAGAGTCTTCACTGATGCAAGTCCAAGATGATGCGTTGATGGATGTTGTTGTTGCTGACAGGACAGTCTGATGAAGAGAAGAAGGATGGCCCCTGTGGCCATGCTCAGTCAACAACTCGCTGATTTGAGAATGGAATGGATGGATTCTGAGATATTCTGAATGGAGCCGAAGGGAGGAATGGAGAGGAGGAAGGATGGAGGAAGGATGGATGATGGATGATGGAAACAGGACGGATGGAGGAGGAATGGAAGGAATGGAAGGATGGATGGATGGATGGATGGACGGATAATGGAAAGGACGGAGGAAAGGAATGGAGGATGGACGATGGAGGAATGGAATGGATGGATCTGGAAATGGAATGGAATGGATGGAATGGACGGAATGGAATGGAGGAAACGGAGGGAGCCGACAAATGGATGGATGGAAGGATGCCGGACCGGAAATGAGCCGGACGGACGAATGGAGGAATGGAATGGATGGACAGGAAGGAGGAGGAAATGGACGGATGGAATGGAATGGAGGAATGGAAGGATGGATGGACGGACGGATGATGGAAGGGACCCCGGACCGGAGGATGGATGGAAAGGAATGAAGGAGGACGGACAGGATCGAATGGACGGAGGATGGATGAATGGAATGGATGGAATGGAGGAATGGAATGGATGGAATGGAATGGAAAGACGGAGTGGATGGAGGAAGGAAGGAAATGGATGGATGGACCGGAAGGAAGGAATGGACGGAATGGACAAATGGATGGAGGAAATGGAATGGACAATGGATGGAGGATGGAGCCCGGACGGATGGATGGAATGGATGGAGCCCGGAATGGAATGGAGAATGGATGGAGCCCGGAACGGAATGGATGGACTGATCTGAATGGAAATGGAGGATGGAGGAATGGAATGGACTTGGACGGACATGGATGGAGGGAGCCCGGATGGATGGATGGAGCCCGGAAATGGGTTCACAACTAACCATAGTTCACAATTTAGGTTTCTTTGTTGAATGTAGTCATCAAAATCAAGATTTCCTTCAATTTGAAAGGCCAGGTCTTGTCCTTCTTCTAAAGTTGTTGGTGACCGGTTCCTAATGTTGAATTGCAAGGTTCCTTCTATGGAAGACAAGAAGTGATCGATGACGGCTTGTTCTGAAACACCCTTTGATCGTGATATTTTTGGCGAGGAAGGCCGAACCTATTTCATCAGAAATTCCCAAATATTTTCATTGTAGTCCCTTTGCAAATGTTGAAGTATTGAGAAAGGAGTCTTGTGAATGTTCACAATCACACCACCTTATTTTAAAGGCTTTTTGTAGCTCTTCAATGTTTTTTATGTTTCCCTTGGGATGTCCATCAATCCAACCTTTAGCATCTCCTCGAAGGGAACTTGCAAAGAGCCCCATGAAGACATCAGGGTGATCTTGACCAGCCAAATGAAGTCAACACTGTCGCAAAAAAATGGGTCCAATGTGAATTCCCAGAAGTACCCTTTCCTGAAAAGAAAGGTAGCCAAGAGTTTGTGTCTTTGGGTAAGTCATGCAGCCCACCTTGAATGTTGTTAAAGTCAAAACAGTCGAAACTCTCTGAATGAGACCATTTGTGAGGATTTGACACGGAGGCAATGTGGTTTGTTAGATTGGTGGTTGTCATAGTAGCGGGATTTGAATATTGTCATCCGCTACGGGTCGTCATGGAGTCACTAGATGTTTCCTTAAACTATCAAATAATAGGGGAATAAAGTCTAGTGGGAGTCAAACATAAGCTTGTAAGAAAAGCAATTTTATGGCGCTTTACCCGCATCTTGTCGTTGAGGAGGATTTAATGATTCCCAAGAATCCGCCATTTCAAAATGCTATCGCCTCGCTTCAGGTTTAGGTCAAATGGCTAAAGGATAAGGATCGAATCGGGAGAAACAAGAACCTTCCCACCCAATGTCACCACAATGGGAGGTTCTTTCTAGGGGAGGTTGTTCAGGGAGACGCCCCCACAAACCCGGGGTTTTGAAGAGGTCAAAGTATAAGGTCAGAGTTATAGTTTCCCCTTCATAGGTTACCACCAAAATTAGAAGGTCCAACTAATCATCCAATAATGAAGTACAGTCCCAAATGAATCACCCACCCGTATCAAAGCAACAATAGAAAAATATATATATGCAGGTTATATACAAAGTGTTAGCACTTCATATGACCATTTGATATAATTTAAGAAATGGTGCGGCTGATATCGATGAGATCAACGCTTTGTCAATTATCTATGGAAAGAGTATTAATTCATTGATAACTATAAAGATGGCAAAGCCTGCAATGTATTCAACCAACACTTCAATCAATAATTACGACTATCACCAATTGCTTGTGTGTCAAAATCTTGTCAAGCAGAAAAATAAACTAACTATGACGCCGCCCTAGTTGTGGGTTAGGGGCTAGTTAGTTAGGGTTTCCAAGATTTATTCAAAGAGTTACTTTCGAACACTGTATCAACGCGGAGATCAACCGCGCCTTAGGGTACTGAGTCAAATATATGTTACCAAGGTCTCTGAAGGATGATAACTCAGAGACTAAAAGGTAGGGTTCTAAGGTGTTGAAAGGCGTGTAGGCCCTAGAATCAAAACCTAGGGGAAAGAGGCTCACCTCTAGTGTTGCTAAGCAAGGCCTCAAGCTCTTTTCCCTCCTCTCAAATTGACTTGGCAAAATGGTTAGTTTAAAGCATAAATCTAAGGGAGAAAATTTTGCAATGACAAGGCTTTCAAAACCCTAGAAGGTGAAAACCCTATGTGTAGGCAACCTAGGCCTAGGACGGCTCCTCTTTTCAACTTATAGACTTCAACACTAGCTCAGAAGAAAGAAGGCAAGTGTAGCAAATCCAGCTAGTTCTATCTTTTTTCAATGGATGAAAATTATTTCTCAACAAGGAGACATGTAACAATAACCTTCTTGTGTGCTTGTTACCTAGGGTTTTAAATCAGCAATACAATAAGCAAATGCAAGAAATTATACCTACAACCATTCATTTAAGAATTTGCAAGAAAATTCACTTACATGCCGGAAGAAAAGCACGTCCCTAGTTAAACCTTCCTTGAGAGAAATGCCATAAATGCCAAAAAGATCCTTCCAATAGCAAGTTCTCTAATTTTAGACAACAAACCACCCTAGTAGGGCTAAAAATCAGATCTCACAAGAGTGAGTTGTAAGTTATAATCTCAAAATAAGGAAAACATCCCTCAATTTATATCATCCTGGACAGACCTTTAATTAGAAAATATGTCATTTAAAACAGCTGACAAGGATGACTACTAAAATTCATATTGTTTTTACATTTAACCGCTAAATAAAAGCCTAAATGAGCAATAAGAAAGACGCCTAGCCCCTTTGAGGGAGACGCTATTCCCTTTTAGGGCAAAACCAACATTCGTGAAAGCAATGTTGTCCTCTTGGCTCTCCACCGCCACACGGGCTAAAACTGCCTGGCTAAGGTACCCAAACACCGAGGTGATGCCCGGCCTAGAGGAAGCCTCCGCCACCAGAGGGACACGCTCCACCTCGGCAGTGGGTCAACCCCCTAGTGCTGGGCTTAGCCAAGGCGTCCCGGATGAAAACATCCTCCTTCTTCTCGCGTGGCAAAGGCTCGATCAATCATTTCCCTGTCTCCACCCCTGATGAAGTCCCAGCAACCATCCTCGATGGGCCTTTCAGCCCCATGGAGGTTCGAGTTGATCATCTCCCCATGTGTACCGGGTCCAACTGGTACCTGTCCATCGGGTATGGTCCCCTGACATCAAAAACTTTGCCTCCGGCCTCATTATCCCTGGATCATATGTCAACAAGGTCATCATCAATTCTGACAACAAATGCATGAGACTCCCTAGTATAATGAATACCGACAGTCAAAGAGATGACAGACCCCGACCATTATATGAGTCAAGAAAAGATAAGTAACCTATTGGGCCAAAGATCCATAAGTGAAGAGGAAAGTTCTGTGCTGATATCATCCAAGCGGCGTAACACGAGGTGGTGTGGGGTCTTAAGGATGTCCGCATAATGCGGAGAACTAGGGTGGGTATTATCCGTAGCCTTTGTAGGAGGCGAAGAAAATTGCCATGGATGCGCTCTTTCCAAGCCCCTTTATTTTATTCTTTTCTTTTTATTTATTGTTTTTCTTTCTTTTTGTCAAGGTCTAAACTCAGATACTACCTTAAGGTGGACCAGAAATGACAAGAAAGTTACCCACTGGTATTTTTTCAGAAATGATAAGGTCGGCTCGATGAGACCCCTTTCCCTTGGCCATGTAAACCAAAGGTCAATCGCTCAAGGCAGGACCAGATAATGGCAATGTCATTTTTCTAGATACCTATGAACATAATACCGCTCATGATGAGACCCCCATCCTTTGGCTAGGTATTGTTTTATTATTTTCTTCGAGTCCTTTTGTTTCTTATCGAGAGGCCTTTTATTGCCTTCTCTGGGATCCCCACAGTGCATCTCTATGCTTTATTTCCTATGGCTTTTATCTTTACCGCTACTTACTCCTCCTAGGGCCTTTAGCCCATTCTTCCCACGGGATAAAGTGTAAACCCTCAAATAGGTCATCCCAATTGACTAGGGGAATGGATAGATGAAAGGGAGATAAGATGTAAAGATGATAATATGGTGGGAGCGACGATGGCTCCCTTCAAAAACTTCCGTGGCTAACCAAACCTATGGATACACCCTAGGGCACCTGCTAATCCCCCAACCATGGTCAAGTGGGTTAGTGGGCATCCAAGTAGTTGTCGGTCAGAAATGTAAGGAACCTGATGCATATATCTGAAAGTTATAATGATCAAACATGACACATACCATGATACCTGGACCAATTACCTCATGGAGCAAGAGTCTTCTCCGATGCAAGTCCAAGCCATTGGTGATGGATGCTACTGCTGCTGACAGGACAGGTCTGATGAAGAGAAGAAGGATGGGCCCTCCAGGGCCATGCTCAGGTCAATCTTGCTCTCGGTACTCCATGTCTAGGACCTGTGGGCCTCAAGACATGATCTCCTAGTTATCCCTAGAAATCGGGGATAACATTATTCATTTAGGATATTAGTTATATATCCTCAAGTGATGACTAATGATTTAGTTAAGATTGCCTAGCCTAGTCATGATGCATGATTTTAGAATCTAGAGCAAATCTCTCTATGAGGTGACATCACTCATTGTACTATAAATATGTAACATTGGAGTGAATAAATTAAGTGTTGGCTAGTGAGCCTTTTCCGCCATGTTGTTGTTCTTGTTTATGTTTTATCAATTGGTATCAAAGCCATGGTGAAGAAATGATATTGGTGGAGGATGATATGGGAAGAGGGGTTGATGCTCTTATGATCTTAAAGAAATGATAGCTTCTCTATGGTAGTGATCCATGGAAGGTGAAAATACCAAGTTTCATAGTTGTGATCTGTGAACCATTCAAATATGGATTCACTAGTATTGATGGATGGTGAGGTGCAACCAATGGAGTCAAGATGAGCACGAAGAAAGAGGATCCAAGAAAATTAACCGTGAAGCAGAGGCAGATTGGCTTGTAAGCAAGCATCGTGAATCTAAAAAAAAAAAAAAGGTTGCATAACCCTCATGGTAGTGATCCATGAGTAACTTAGACTGAGAAAACTTAGAAGGTTGCAATACTCTGAGAAAATTTGAGATTGATTGTTGGCAAACGCTAGCCACGAAGTGTGGACTGTAGATTGAGAGGGAAGCCGTGCTTTTTAGACTTATCTGCCAATGCCAATAGAACAGAGATCTACATCCAATTGAAGTTGCTACTGCCATCAAGATCAGTCTTAAGAAATATGCCAAATACTAGAGTGAATGAATATCAGCACTGCAAATTAGTTTTTCATGAAGATGCCAACGCAAGCAAAGGTATTTCTAAATCTCTTATAATTTTTTGTTATCCGATCTGAGCGATAGATCTCTTATAATTGTTTTCTATCTGATTTGAGCGATAGTTCTGCATGATAGATCTGAGTCAAGCTTGCGTCTGTTGCTATCAATTTTTGAGTCATTTTTTGTTTTAAATAGGCGGTGCCCCTCTTTATAATGAAATCGGGCATCCTTAAAAACCAATGCATTGTGGTTGTTTATTATATCTGGAAATGGTTTAAACATCTGCCCTGTGAAATTAAAGATCTGCCCAGGGCTGACATTACATTCACCGATGAGATTCTCTGGGCCAAAACTACATTTGCAACAAGCTTTGAAAGCTCTACAGACTACAGATCACCCAGTGGGTTTGGATGTGCGCACCGAGGCAGGCGAGGGAGAAGAACTCGGCCTCCTTCTCTGAGTTTATCAGTGACACCGTGTGGCTCCAGGTCGTCAACACCAAGCAATTTCCCAACTGGCGGTGGTTCTTCTCACCATTTACGAAGAGATTTAAAAAAAAAAAAAAATGAAGTAACAACACAGTTCTTGACGTTTTGCGCCTATTCTTCTCGCTGGAGGGGCGCGCACTATCCTCGGCATAGATCGCAGAGTTCCAGGAGTTGCGAACACTAAATATGAAACCCCTCTGTTTTCCCACGACCAGAGTGTGCACAATATTACAGTGGGAAGAGGACATAAGTTGGCAGAGTATATGCCACTATAGCGCAGAGTTTATTGATTGTATTGCAGTGGTGATGCGACTGGACGCTCGGGAGAATCTCGATGGAGAGAAGGCCTCCGTCTGAGCATATATGAATCTGAGATCTAAAAATATATGGTCCGAGTCACG
>SNQJ01S0274105.1:0-11535 GCA_010110895.2 Picea sitchensis | reverse complement strand
TTGTAGTTTTGAGTATATGTAGGCATTTTTTCCATTTTGTATCTATCGATGGTAGAGCTAAGCTCCCGACTGTATAGTTTCAACGACGCTCTGGTTTCCTGGTTGTGCCTCTGTGTTTGAGACTTCTTGGTTTATAACAAACAGTTTCCTCTCTTTTCCATATTTGTTTCGTCTTTGCTAGAGGGTTCATAGTGAAGGATTCACGTGGACTTAACAATCTTGTCGCGATAAAGGATTTGTTGTGGCATCGTTGTATTCTCTGGTATATGTGTTCGAATGTAAAAGGATTTTGCGTTTGAACGCACTTCTTCTCTAATCTGTAATGAACCGGATGTTTATTGTGGACCACTGCGCTTTCTTGCATAAGTCTTCCATCTGCTCACCCTTTTTACTACGACTCATTGTTTGGAGTTTATCAAGACCTCACTCGTTCATGCATGCCTGGTCTGGTTTCTGAAGTTGGGGTTATGTTGTTGCGAGTCTCCTCCATTTGATCACCCTTTAAACAAATCGTGACATTAAATCTGATGGGCTTTGGGCTCTGCTCCTGCTAGCAATCCAGGAGTGACTTCCGAATGCCAACAGCAGGAAAACCCATTTACAGAGGAGTTATGGATATCATCTAGCCTCCACGACCATCCTTTCATGCTTTCCATTTATGTGATGAAACGAGGTTTCAACTACCTCCCCCCATTTCCATTAACTCACTACATCAGGATCGGGGTGGAGCCCTGACACCCATGAATGCTCCAGGAGACGTTCGCGACTCCTCCAAGTCAATTATGGCACCTCGAGGCCACACAGACTTTCCTCTGTAACCAATTCGGGCACCTTCGGCCCTTTGGTGCGGATCTTTTCCATCAGCCTGACCTTGCATGTGACCTTGGGCTGCGACTTGGAGATTATACCCAAGGCGCTTTCGGGACATTGCCTTTCGAGAGTCTTTACTCCTCTTTTCTCTCAACATTGCGATACCCGAAATCGCGAAAAGACTTTTGAGATCGATGGCTAAGCTTGTTTTAAAATGAACGACCACGATCCTTTCCCTGACAACATGAAATGCCAGCTAAACGATGAGCATTAGACCCTCTTTCCAGACCTTCTTCCCATGTGATCAGATGCTGAGACCATGAGCTCAACTCTTAGGTGCATCACGATTTCGTGTTTCACGAACTTGTGAGGTGTTCCATGCTCAAAACCCCGAGTCGTGAAATTGCGATGCTCAAATCAGCTGACACATGCCCCTCTTTGATCAGAAGGCCCTGATCATTTCATGATTTCACATGTCATGAGTTTTCATGACTCACCCTCCTACTTTTCTGACTCACAAAATTGTGAAAAGATGACCCAACGGTCCAGATCTCCCCCTTGATCAACAACTGTAATCTTTTCGCGATTTCGCATTTCACGAGATCTGATGATTTTTCTTCTTGACTGCTCTGATTCATGAAATCATGTAATGCTTAATCATGTGCCACACGTCCCCATTGAGAAGGACGGCTCAGATCATTTCGCGATTTCGCATTTCGCAAATCCTCGTAACTCCTCCCTTTGACCTTTCTGACTCGCAAAATCGCAACTCTGCCCGATGCTATTCCTCATGTAACTCTATGATCGTGATTACCCGATGGTCGTCGATCCGGTCTGCTTAATGGATCTCTATCATTGAACACTGAAGTCGCCTACCTACTTGTATTTTAATCCCGAAATGAGCTTTTCTGCATGCTGCGCTTGGACGCTTCTTGCACAGGCCGTGGACCTGGATACCCTTTTTCCCATGACAAGTATTGGTGATAACAAAATCAATAAGACTTATCTTCTGGAAATTCTTCATTGTTTGTCTACGGAAGAAGGATGCTCTGCCTAATGATAGGCTCTTATAACACCTGCTCTCTCTATAATAGAGGCCACCCTTAATTTGAGGCTATGAATCCACAAGTGAAAATTATATGGATTGGCTCTAGTTTCTCTTACACAACCCAATTCCTAGAATTCTCAGTTCAGTTTCCACTACAAAAATCTTAATGAACCAACCCCTCTTCCCTCCTCATCTTACACAACTCAATGAATGGGAACCCCTTCTTTGTTAAATAGTCCCTCAACCTATCCCACTTCCCTATATGGACAAGGATTCTCTATGCTAGGATTTCATGGGTTAACAACTGTATTTAATTTCCTCTTTTATCTTAGAAAAGACCCATAACTCAATCATACGACCTCATAGTTTCATGGTAGTAATTTCTCATAATTTTTTTATTGCAATACTATGGCAATTCCCCTCCAACTTGTTGTAGATTTCTCCAAGGAATAATGAATGGGAACAAGCTAACTTGTGTGCCCAAAATCATAAGTTATACTTGCATGCCAATGAAGTACCACATACCTTCATGAGAAGTAAATGTATCCCACTTTGGTAACAAATATAAAGGTAGAAGCACTTAGGATAATCATAAAGTGATGGTTTAATAATGCTAAGATTAAATAACTTAGGGTAACAATAAAATAATTTTGTTCTTCCTTTCAGCCCCTAAGCCCCCTTTCTTTCCCCTCTGAGCCGGGACTCATAGCCCCCCATTCTTTCTCTTTCTTCATTTGTAAACTATGATTTAGTTTATTATATTTCAATATACAATTTTTAAATTATATGTTTGGATTATAGCCATTTCATCATTTACATATACATTAATAATATTGGGATCAAAATTGGCATATTATAGTCTTGAACTCATGACCTCTTGGAGGCCCAAAGGACCAAAGGAGGTTGGGAAAAGCATATTGCCTACATGTCTAATTATCAATAATTGTTTGTAACTTGTAAGATTTAGTAGTCATGTGAAAAATGGTGCATTCCAGGTACTCAAGAATTACATTGTGTTCTTTTTCAAGTTCAATTGTAGATTTTTTTTTCTTTTTTCTCCAAGGCTTTCAATAGTGACAGTTTATTTACACAAATGGACATTTTATTTACAAAATTGAGTATTCAAAACTTCTAACTCTTTAGTAGAACTTGCATATTTTTAATATTTCTAAGTTAGTCATGTTAGTTTTTCATAGCATTTAGGTTAAGTATGAAGTTCATTCCATTTTATCAAATAGCCATAACCATAAATGCTACATCAACCAAGATCACAAGAAGAATCACCATGCACAAGAACACAAGATATATCCTGGGAAACTCTTCTCAAACAAGGCAGAAAAACCCAACCAAATCCTTTGCTATATTCTTCAAGACAAAGACCTTTCACCAGCAAAATGACTTAACACACAAGAGGGTGATTAATCCCTAGAAACCCTAGTGCCCAAGAGAGGTGCACACCCTTGCCAAAGAGAAGTACTTGCTGAAATTACCAAAACATGTGAGGAGGAAGTGATTGTACAATGGAGAATCATCTCCTACTTATATTAGACTTTGACTGATTTAGCAAGGGCTTCTTATTGGCACAACAGGGTCAACCTCTCTAAGTCAAATACATTTTATTATTATATTTATTATTATAATTAATATTTTCATTATTAATTATCTTCTTTATATTAATCATATTTAACATAGCGCAGACCTGTACCCTTTACATAATAACTAGGGTTACAGGTAGGTCTGAATCTTGAACAATATATAGCAAAGGATATGATACACCCACTAGTGCTCATCCACTAGGAGCCACATCCATAGGGATTCCATAGACCTGAGTCATTGCATTACACAAATGAGCTAGGTCCTCACACGTGCACTTATGCTCATCCATAGTCATGTGTTCTCTACAGATCTGCTTTCCCACTGCCACCAATAGGAGGATCATTTGGAGTCTTCACATCAACTCTGCTGCTATTCAGAGGAGGCCATCACATCATCTTTGTTCTTATTCTCATGATGATGTGCCCAGCGCTTTTCGGGATTTCTCTAACTCAACAGATTGCTCTTACATCAGATAATCATCTGGAGTTCTTCTCTCACACATCATGGAGGAGGCCATATACATTCCTAGCCCCTGTCCCGGGCTGGAACCACAAAACCCTTTATTAGGGGCTATCTCTTAGGTTTGTAAGCTGAGAGTAAGACTTCACATAGCTGTTATATTCCACATCTCACAGGTTTTTAGGCTAGAGGATGTCTCGTATAGCTGCAATCATTAACAAGTCCGAGCATCATACGTTTTCAAGTTATATTTTGACTCAATCCACATAACATTTATTAACTTATCCAAAGGAATATGGTTATCATCTTCCACTTAATCATCATCCTACCTCCATGAGAAGGAATGGCTTCTAGCTATGTGACTTTCCTCCTCATTATTTGTAACTTTATCTATTTCAACTTTCTATGCTTGTTGTTTGTAACTTCAAGTAATGGATTATTGTTTGCAACATTAATATCTATAAAATGATTTATGGTTAATTGGATAAGGGTCTAATGCTTAATTCTTTATTTAGATTCCAAATCCACAATTTTTGTGATATGGACTCTTTAAACAATTTGGTTAGATTTAGCACATCTTTCTTCCTCCATACTGTTGATAATCTCAAGTGTGGAGGAAAAACAATTGAAGGATTCTCTTCTTACCCAAGACATGGGGATTATCCTCCCCAAACCCTACCATTTTTGTTCTTTTTTTCTAATGCTTAATTCTTTATTTAGATTCCAAATCCCCCATTTTTGTGATATGGATCTTTCAAAAAATTGGTTAGATTTACTACATATTTCTTCCTCCATAATGTTGATAATCTCACGCATGGAGGAAAAAGAATAGAAGGATTCTTCTTACACAAGAATATCCATTTCTGCCACTCCGACATAAATCTTGGTGATGCAAATTTGGAAGGAACCCTTTCCCTGTCTCTTGGCAACCTGTCATTATTGCACACTTTAATTATTTTTGGAAATTATTTCAAGGGAGAAATTCCATCCCACTTTGGCCACCTTAAATCTTTGCAAGTACTTGACCTCTCCTATAACGTGCTCTCGGGTTCTATTCCAGTGGAATTCGGCATGTTGCAGAAACTAAAATCCCTAGCTCTAGATGACAACGAATTCTCAGGCGTATTCTAAGACAATTGGGTAATTTGACACAACTTATAGAGCTATCGATTTCTAAGGATAATACGATGGGTTCTATTCCTTCTCAAATATTTCGACTTTTCCTAGAAACTCTTTATCTTAGTCTTAGTTTAAGTATACCTAAAGCCATTGTTAATTGGACCTTCTTGACTAAGTTATAATATCCAAATTATAACTTTCCCAAGTAACTTTCTTTCACTTAAATAGTATCCAAATTATAATATAAAATATAAACTTAATTAAATTTGCATGATATATATTGGAAGGAAAATTTAAAAAAAAATCTAAAATTTTAATAATATGTAGAAATTATTTAATTATAATTATTCTTATATATAATTGCGAAGTTAGAAATAAATGATTTTCAATTTTTTAGTTTATTTATAAAAAAAATTAAAATTAATTTTTAAATTAAAAATATATGATATTAAAATAAAAATAAAATAACGATTTTTTAAATTTAGTTTTAATAAAAAAATTATAATTTTATTGAAATTTATTATTAATTTTATTAAAACTATAATATTTATTATCCAATTTTTTTTTATTGTATTTAATTTTCATATTTTTATATTAACATTTTAATTTAAGCTTAATATAAACGTTCTACTTTTGACCAAAGACATTATAAATCTGGAATAACGTCTAGTATCCTGTGAGAAGGTGCGTCTTCTTTTGATTCATATAACAGTGAGCATTGTGTTTTGATTCGTATGATAGTGATAACCAGAGAAAATCGCAACATTGGAGAAAGACAAATCAAATTCGACTAAGAGATATTTATGAATAAAGTAGTTTGACTAAGAGATATAAGAGATATAAATTGTTAGTTTTATCTATGAAAGAGGTATTTTGCCTAAATGATCATTTTGATTAAATGATAAGCAAATAAATAAAAATTTAATTAAAAGAAAATTAAATAAAGAGCTTAAAATTGTTAGTTTTATTTATAAGAGAGGTATATTTTTATATTTGTAAATTAAATTTATTGGAAAAAACATAGATTATTTTCATTGTATAACTTAAAATATATTATTTATATATTTTGAAAATGAAATGATATTTATATATTGAAATAAAAAATTAAATAAACAAAATAAAAGAGAAGGATGATAATGATTTTCCCACATTATTGGTTTTTTCCAAATAAAAATCCAACCAAATAAATCAAATGTTTATTAAACTAGCACACAAAGAAATAGATTAGACTAAAAATGTGTTACTCCTAGCTTTCTTCCATATCTTATATGGTGAGAGGGAAGAAGTTTCTAAATCAAATTATATGAAAAGACTTAATGTTTCAAAAGTTAATATTTGAGTGGATGCATTTTTCTAATAACCACTAATTAACTATAATGAAACATAGTTAGCAAAGTTAAGAACATGTTGACAATAAACATCTCTTCAACCTAGAGGCGAAGAGAAACTCAAAATGGTGAAGGTGAAGGAAAATAAGAAGGTAATGGTAAGATCCTACCTTCAACATGAAATGTGAAGGCATGCATCTTATCTTATTGTAAAATGGCACAAACATGTTGGTTTCATGTCCATAATGTTTTTGCTAATCCATATAATCTAAAGTAATTAAATCATCTTTTTCCATCCAAAAGGGATCTAATTTTATCATGCTTCATGATCCAAAACTGGGGTTGAAATAATTGCATGATAGATACACTTTGGAGTCCATAATTTCTCAGAATTTGAATTCTCTAGCCTTGAGTGATCAATAAACTACAAGGTGGGAGTAGAGTCAAAACTTGCACCAAAGCCATGGTTTTTCACCATCATATTTAAGATGTACTAAAATATTTCATAAAACATAAGATATGGGTCTTCTACAGGTGTGTTGTAATGGGTTTGACCCTTTAAAGAAAATTTTCCAACATTGCAATCTTCTCTAATTCATTATATCGTTATCTCAATTTGATTTGTTGCAGTATTAGGGAATTCATGGATACCTTGTTTGCATCCTTATTTCTCGACTGATATTTCACTTTATAAAAATATTAGATGTGTTTTTCCTTCAAATGTTTTAATTTTTATTTTAAATCAATAATGAGGTATCTAATATGCCATTAGGGGGTGGGAGCAATCCTTTCTAACATTCCCAAGAATAACAAAGCAACAAGATCACTAATGTGGTCATACCATTCTTGGAGACTAAGAAGCTTCCATGTTGTTGGACATTTATAACTATCTTGACACGTTTCGGTCTTTGTAACATACCCATCAACCTATGTGAATTGTTGATCCAGGTGGATATCGGTGGCCAACCACCTTTTGCAACTGGTTCAAAACATTTTTTTGGCAATTTTGGTAATTTACTATTTTTAGCAGTTTTTAACTTCTGGGGCTATTTTGAGGGCCTAAATGAAGGTTTTTCAAGATTGAGTTTCCCAATGATATAAAAAAATATGATTTATCCCCCAAAATTAATCTCCTCAACGATACCTTTCCAACGGGCTATCATATGCCTAAATCAGAGATCGTATGCAAAAGTTGCGACCCAGGGAAGTTGATGTACTAACTTACCCAAACAGGGCCTACATGACTTTTGACGCTTCATCTCCTAGGGTTAGGTTTAGGATGTCTAGGGTTTTTGGCATTCCTGTTTATTGTAAAAAAAGGCCTTCAGAGCCTCATTGTAATCATCTTCTTGTGAATGCGAGTAGTTGTCACATATCTTCTCAGAGATAAGCTGCCACCATTGTAGCGAGTCTTTCACTCTGTATTTTTACAGTCTCTGTACATTTATTTCATTAATAGAAATCGTGTATTACTGTATATCTTTGCATCTGGTTATATTTTCGATATATATATGTTATATTATTGTTTCTCTTTCAATATCTATGTATATTTTTGTGTTATATCTCCGCTCTCATTTTGTGCCCAAAATAAATCTGAATTAGTGGTATCAGAGCAGGCTGCTCTTGATCGTTTTTCAGTGCATGTCCCTGACGAGGTCTGAGTATACCAATTTGGGTCTCGAGCTTGTCTCTCTTGAGGAAAATCATTCTCACACACCCAAGAAACCCTCAATGGCAGAAGAAAATAAAAACGATGGAGCAATCGATCCTATCAATATGTTGCTTGAGCAAGATATCATGCGACAGAGGGACGAAATGATGGAAAAATTTTCCCACATCCTTCAATGCCTGCCGATAACAACAGGCTCATCTTCATCAAGTGGCCACTTTGGAAGAACCTCTCCTTTCAAGGTACAAGTTAATTTTGATATTCCTATATTTGAAGGAAAGATAGATGCAGAAGCCCTAGACAAATGGTTAAATATGCTAGAAGGTTATTTCTATGTTCACCATTTTTCCGACAGGGAAAAGATCACCTTCGCACTCCTTAAAGATCTCCCCCATGTCAAACATTGGTGGGAAACTTATTGGGAGAAAAGTTCCACAGAGAAGTCTGGAATATATGGGGTTGAGCCCACTTGGGATTTTTTTGTGGATGCGGTAAAGGAACAATATTACCCTATTGGCAACTATGAGGAACAATACATGAGATGGACCACACTACGACAAGAGAGGGGAAAAGTAGTTCCAGAGTTCACCAATACCTTCCATACCTTGTGCACCAATCTGGGTATCAAAGACTCTGAATGACATTTGGTTCTTAAATACCGTGGAGATCTACATAGATACATCCAGACTGAAATGGATTTTCTGGACATCTCATCACTTGGTGTTGCTTATCGATATGATATTAAAATCGAGTAGAAATTTAAGCACCAGAACAAATGGGAGTTCGAGTCTGCAAATCCGCAACAACCAAAGTATTAAAAAGGCTGTAATATCCCCAAGGATGATCCCTGTTGTAATCATGTTTAAGAATTATAAATCATGTTTTGTAGGCTGGTGAGCCTAGTCTTGATAAGATGGTAGGCTTATGTGTTTATTAGGCCAGAGAGCCTAAGTGTTAAAGGCCAGGAGCCTATTTTTGTAAATGTAATATGCGGAAAATTAATAATATATAAACATCATTGTGTGCTGACCAACCATGAAGAAAGAGTGATGGGGGACTAAGCTTCCATAGATTGGGTAAGGGAGAGAGGGTTGAAAGGTTGGAAGAGGGGATAACTTGAGGGCTTAAGTCCTTGAATAATAATTTATTATTATTCCAAAGCTATGTGAAAAACATGTTATTTTTATCCTAAGTCTTGGGAGGGTCAACACATGCAGCTCCAACGTGTGCAAAAAGGGAACGTGTACTTGATGGAGTGCATGCAGATTCATGGGTGACATGTGTCATCCTAGGCACATGTAATTTAACCCAAGAATTGAGTCGGGATGTGGGTTCTTCCTCCATTCTGTCGTCGGCTATCTGAACCATTGAGTGTGTTCATTCTGCCAGTTTTCCCATCCTCCATTCTTCTGTGGGTTTTCTGAACCATGTTACCACTGCGTCTGATAGTTTCATACCTCATGCAGCTCTGAAACCCGAAACTGTGAGACCTCTGTGATCGACTGGTGTATTCCCGTGAATTCTGTCTGGTCTTTGTGTTTGGCCTCCATCATCAACCTCTGCATAATTTCTTGTCACACATTCTGAAACCAGTAATCCGTGGACTGAGCCATGTCTTCTGTGTGTCCTGTGAACCTGGGTTTATCCACACTGCAAATCTGAGTTCATGCTAAATATTTTGGGTTGTTGTCTTCTGTGGAACCTGAGCATACCGTAATTGTCTATGTCGTGTGTGTTTTAACTGTGGGTTGTTGTGGCCACGCAGTCCCTTGGCTGAGTGTGATTATCTATCATCATTCATTCCTTGATGAGTCTTATTGTTGTTCTCTGTGTGCTGTAACATAGATGAAGAAGCAAGTTTTCAGGCCTGTGTGCAATACTCTCTCCAAGTGTGAGAGGTGGTTGTGGTTGAAGAAGCAGGTTTTTCAGGCCCGTGAGTGACTCTCTCAGGTGAGAGAGTGCGCAGAGGAAGTGAGGACTCCTAGAAGGGGTCTTGTAGCTGTCACAGAGCTCAGAGAATTATGGTTCGGCCTGTTGTTGAATCCCAAGGCAAGTAAGGTTTAGCAGCCGAAGGACTGTCCTAGTGGCAGTGAAGGCATATACTCCTGGGGTGGGAAAGGCATGTGGGGAATGAGAGTATTTGAGCATTGAGCATAAGTGTCTCCTGGGAGAGAATCCATCCTCATAAATTGTGTGTCTTCTTGTTGACCTTACCTAGCCTAGGATTCCCTTGCCCGGTGTAGCTTAGTCCCAGCTCGGGGGTGACCTATTGCTGAGAGTGATGAGTAGTGTGGTCTATGGCTGGGAGGTTCATGGAAGGTATGCACACAGTTGATGGTGTTATTCCTAATAAAAGATAAATACCACTTTTATGTTCATTTGCATCTTGTGTAATGGTACATATGTTGTAATTGATGAGTATTGTCTGTGTATGTTGTATATGCTGCATGTGTAGGCTTACTGTTATTTCCACATTATTATGTTATATATATGTAGACTATTCATTCTATGTTTATATGGATGTGTATGTTTTTCTGCAAGTATCTTTGTGTGGCATAGCCCATTAGTTTAAGGTTGGATTTGTTGTGGATTAGAATAGAGCAGTAGAGCTTTAAAGGATAAGTTAAGGTTGTGTTGGTAGCATTTCACGGACTGTTGGTGGTCAAGGATGTTACAAAATGGTATCAGAGCATGGTTACAACACTGAGCCTGGATGGGCCATGTCAATGGAAGTCGAAGCAAGAGTTTCAGAAGGAGTTGTTGTCAAAATGGACAAAAACTCAAGTTCTAACCCAAGGATTCAACACTGAGCTTGAATGGGCTGGATAAGTGGTCTTTGGAACCAAGGTTTCGAGTGCCAGAACTGAGTAGAATTGCCACTTAGTGCAAAAGAAATGGAAGAGACACAAAATGATTCTAGTTCATAGAACGAAGCTAAAGGGGTGGATGTTCATTTGGGATTTGAAGGGTCAAACTCCAATGGGCATGGAGAAGAGATAGATAAGGAAGGGCATATGATGAAAACCATTGAAAAATTGTAGAAAGATGCCCAAAATCACCGAACATATAGCAGAAAGCTTAGGAAAGCTCAGTATAAACAAGGTGAAGTCAACTTAAAGTTGATGAAGAGTCTGGAGAGAATAGAAAAGAAGTTGGACTAGGAGAGAGACTCGAGCAAAACAAGGAGTCGCCACACTTCTGAGGGAAGAATATCAAGGAGTGTTGGTAAACAGCATCATCACTACCAAGGTCCCTCCAAGAGGAGGGCACATAGTAGTTCAAGCCCATCTCCTACCAGAATTCTTAGGAGATCTGGAGTGGATGAACTAAAAGGTGAAATGAACAAGATTAAGCCTCCAACGTTTGATGGAGAACTGTTAAGTTCCTAACCCGCACGTAGGTAGATCAATATATTCGGATGTAATAAAGGTCAATATTAATAAGACCTTTCAATAAAATAGAATAAGGCGGATGTAAGAAGACCTAATAGAAGCTTCCGCTTCTAG
>SNQJ01S0274102.1:0-11535 GCA_010110895.2 Picea sitchensis | reverse complement strand
CATATAACCCCTTGTCCCAACACTGGTAAACCCTAACAAATGCCCACAACCCCATAATGGGTGTAACATTCACCCCAACAACCTATCACCTTTAACCCTCATAATTCCTTACCTTGATAACCTTATCACCCATAATCCCCATAATTCATATAATATTGACCACTATAACCTATCACCCTAAATCTTTTATGAACATACCCTTCTAACTCCTGTCATCTCTGACTCATATAAATCCTAGCCATCGTAACCCCTAAATTGTATCTATGTTAAAATTTTCAAACCATAACCCCTAAAATTAGAAACTTGCATAATCCTGGATACTAAATTTGTATAACCCCTAACCTATATATCCCTTACCTCCATAACCCTTAACCCATAATCCATATAACTCATATATCCTGTAATCCCTATAACATATAATTTGTAACCCATAAACTCTATACATTTTAACCACTACAATTTTTTAACCTATATTAACCCTAACCCTTATCACCCCTAGAGCATATAACTTTTATCTCTCTTAATTGTTATAACCCCTTATCATTAACACCTATAACATATATACCCTTCACCCCTTTAACCTATCACTACCAACCTTAACCCACATTAAAACTAACCTCAATCATCCCCTAACAACTATAACACATATACCTTTGACACTTTAACTTATCAACACCAACCTTCATAATATATAATACCTATTAACCCATACAATCCTTATAACTTGTATTCCTAATGATATAACCCATACCCATTATAACCTTTTACTAACCCAATAAAATATAACACTATAACCTCTAATACCCCCATCTCCAAACTTGCAAAATTTCTAAACCCAACAATCATTGACACACATATCCCCAAACCCCTATAACACCTAATACTAAACTCTTGAACCCTATAACACCTATAATCACTAATTCATATAACCATTATCAATCCTTATCTCCTATAACCCCAAATTCTTAGTCCCTATAAATATTTACTATAAATTTTATCCCCCCTAACATGTAATGTAATACCTAACACATATAACCACTAAACTCTATATTACCTAGCTGCTAACAATTAACCAATATAACCCCTAACTCATGTATGATTTATTGACCTATGATCCCATACCCCTAACCCCCAAACTTATAGTCCCTAACTTCTCACCTTATATACCATATAAACTTTTTACTCCTATAATCCATCATCCATAGGTTATCAACCCTAACACTTATGAACCATAACCCCTAAACCTTATAATCAATATAAACCATATAACCCTTAACATGAAACCCTTATAACCCACATCCACCAATATTTATAGACCATATGTACCACTAGCACCTTTCTTAAGTAACATTTGAATATATCCCAACCTTATTTAGAATATAATGGATGTGCTCGTTTTCACATTGACAATATCTCTATTGTCACCGAACCATAGGCTGAAACCACCCTCAGAGCACCTTAACCTTGATAGAGAATCACTCTGAAGAAAACCCTAGGCTAGATAGCCAAACAAGGTGAGTACACCTCTCCCCAAGGATAGCACACCAACAAAATATGATCAGATAGTCCAAAACCCAACCAAGAGATAGTCCAAACCAAAACATAGCGCTAGCTTTGCGGTAATTTCACTTGCAGAACAATCACCTCAAGCCTATGCCTTTCATGGAGCCTTTGCCAATCGCACAAGTGCTTCTGCAATTATGGGGTGCCACAACACCAAAATGAAGGTTGGCCTCACAGTATTTATATTAGTGCAGTGGTTATGCAGGCGACTTCTCATTCTGGGTATATGTTTGTTAAGTATATATTGGCTATTTAGTCGACTTCTTCTCTTGGGCTAATAACCTAATACAAATTATCTTCTTGGCCGGAATAAAGTCTTCTAGGTTATTAGCCAAATCATTAGGGTTTCTTCTTTCTTCCCAAAGTATTCTAATAGCATGGGTTTCACGATGGAGGTAAATACCTCTTGCAGCTATCATAATATCATCACTCCCTCCTAGCTAGGGGAGGGTATTACGGGTAATGGTCTTGAGGCACAAAACGCCTACCATTCACTGGTAGCATCAACTATGGTCGTCCTAGACTATCTCATGACAGATCATGAGCATCATCATCCTCATCGTTATCATCAGCATCATCTATCAAAACCATACTCCATTTGAGTAGTCAGGCATGATGTTGGATAAGTCACTCACATCACATAATGATACAAGAGCCATTCTTATAACCTAGAAGAGTAGATGTTCTGAATCATTTTCTGTGTGGGAAATCTCTATCCTTTAATCATTCATCTAGATAATAATCATTTACAACACTGTTGATAGTCTTTAAGATTGTCAGGAAAAAAATGAACCTGGTGTATACTATCCATGTGAGTGCATGCTTACAATCCAGTGAACACTACCACACCAAGTAGCAAACAGATACTTGAAGTCCAATGCTTGATATAGTCCGTCCGATTGGAACACATCTACCACAGTAGTATGCATCTACTTTCATATAGTCTTCATAACAATCATCATTATCAACACACTGTGAAATAATGTTATGATATAAACTTAATCATCTAGGCCAATCTTTCACTCACATGCTGTGAGATTTGAAAGAATATTTGCCTTGTAGTGGAGAACATCAATGATGTGTTATCTGCCTTATTCTTCTCAAACAAAGGAGGTAGTTGTTTGTTTGAACACGGACATTCCTCACCACAGGCCATTCCTCCAACACTAAATGAAGTGTAACACGGAGAATGAATCTTCCCTAAAGGATGATTGTCCACTGATTTAGCGAGCTTTGGACCATTTCCCACCACAGGACCCATTCTCACGGCACTAAACAAAGTGCAACTTTGGGAGAATGAATACACCCCTAAGGAATGATTGTTTGAACCATTTCCTCTATTAACCACAGGAGGAAAAGACTATCATGTACCAACCTCAAAAATGGACCATTCCACATGTTAACCACAATGAGAAATCCTTTTCCAGAAGCGGTAGGGCCGGTCTTCTTGAGTAACCCTCAAGAGAAAGACTGCCCTAGACCACTCCCATGTTAACCACAATGGAGTAGTTGTCTATGGTACATCAGCAATCTGTCGGACCATGATTGTTCGTTTTGTACCATTTTCTGAAATGGAAAATTCCTGTCTGTTAGAAATCTCAAATCACTTTTTGAACTGGAAATGAATTTCCCATCTTGGACCATTTTCCATGCTGGAAAATGACTTTCCATCAATCAATAATACATCCCGATTGCTCCCTCCCAACCCAGGAGTCATCTCTTCCTTTTCAATAAAGAAGTCGTCCCCACGAGCTCCAACTTGAGTACAAACTCTTTCATGTGGATACTTAAGCTTTGCAAAATGTCTATATACGCTCATCTATGGAGATATGTATTTGGAGAACCATTTTTCTCCTTTACGGTCTTCATCACCGGATAATGTGAAGTAGCGATTTCAAATGTACTTTGATGCGGAACAGGTTTCTCACGAGAGGTTGTTAATGTTTATGCCATTATTAGTTCTTTGCATTTTCAATAGATGGAGAGCAACATGGGAGCAAGATCGAAATGCACATTCTGAGACACAACATTTATCACAGGAAGCCCTCTAGGGAAGAAAACCAAAAACTTCCTTATCATAAATTGCCAATTACAATGTCACTTGGAGATAACTCAGAGACCAATGGAAGGTCCTTCCCAAAGATGTGCCACTCTTCTCCCTCTCTCAATTGGTAAGTCACAGCTTGCCTCTTAGAAATGAGCAAGTGTGTTGTGTCAATCCAAAGTGGTAGCTAGCCTCTCTATGCTCTAAATTAAGCTTGCGTGTAGAAGTGTCTTCTTTGGCGGGGCCGACTTCTCACTCTGGGTGGGTAAACCCACCTTTATTATATTTTGGTCTCAATAATGGCGGTGGGGCCGACTTCTTACTACACTTTATTACAATTTAATACGTTATTAATCCAGCGAGAAGTTTGGTCCCTATCTAATAACCGACCTTGATCAATCCACAATGGGGATTGATCCTATGAATCTTTATAACAATAATATAGAATACTCTCCCCATAGAAGGTGTTCTTCAACAACATCCCGGTAGAGATTACGCATCATCAGTGTCAGGAGGATAGTATAGATCAATATCATCTTGGAACATTAGTTGGCATATCTACTAGCTCGCCAGAAGTTTTCTTCATCGACAACATCATCATTCGAAAGAATGCCATCATCATACGCATCAAATATGTATGAGTTAAAATGATACCACATCACAACACTGGGCTGGCACATCACAATACTACAATAGCTCAATGTCACAACTGATAAGCCGGTAGCTCAGTGTCAGTCACATATTACTTTACATCTAACAACTAGGTCAAAGCAAGGGTATACATCGGCTACTTTCTTTACGTCTAACAGTGGGTTCAGAAGCAAGGAACACATCATCATCTTGCTTCACGTCCCCAACATCGAGGTCGAGGAAACAGGAATCATTTTTATTTATGTCTGCTGTGAGGTCAGAAGAAGGGAATCACACATCATCTTGCTTCGTCTAACAATGAGGGTAGGAAGCAAGGAATCATCTTGCTAGCCTCTTGATTGAGGTCGAGGAAGCAAGGAATCACATCATCTTGCTTTACGTCTAACAAGCTGGGTCAAGCAGGAACACATCATCATCTTGACACATTTTAACAGCGAGATTGAGCAAGGAATCATCTTGCTTTCACGTCCAACGGTGAGGTGAAGCAAAGGTCCGCACATCATCTTGCTTCGTCTAACGTGAGGTCGAAGCGGAAATCATCTTGCTTCGTCTAACAAGCGAGGTGAAGCAAGAGGAATCGCATCATCTTCGTCTAACAGCAATTCGAGGAAGGAAGAATCCGCACATCATCTTGCTTTACATCTAGCAGTGGTCGGAAGCAAGGAATCATATATACTCCCCTTTCGAGGGAGGTCCTTTCGGGGACTATACCAAGCTTATCTCGAAAGTGTTCCAAACTTTACCGCGAGATAAGGTTTAGTCCAACACATCAACAACTTCATCCGTCTTTGACATGCGGAGCTTCAGGCTCCTCTACGCACCATATCCCGCGAATGTAATGATAATTGAATCTCTATGTGCCGACTGTCATGGAATCACGGGATTCTCTTGTCATATTTATGCAACTCACGGATTTGTCACATAGGATCGTGGTTGCTTCATCTCTAGGTCAAATAGACGGTCCAACAACTTTCGAAGCCATATAGCCGTATGTGAACATGTGGCAATGTATACTACTTCCGTTGTCGCTGAGAGAAATATTGGTTGCTTCACTCGCCATGAAATCGGTTGATCCCAAGTAGCATCGGAGAGTGCTTTTATGTCGACGCAGCTTCACGCCCAATCTGAATCGGTGTATCCACTCAATGTGAGAGTATGATCTCCTTCATAGCGAGACCATAATCTATCATTACATTTAAGAGGTACCTCATCATATGTTTTGAAGCCACTAGGTGGCGAACGCGTTAAAAGTACAATTGACTCAAGGTGTTCGACAAAACAAATGTAAATTACGGTATTAGGTCGGTACATCAATGATCAATAATCTAATACATCACGATTGTGGCATCAATGGGAATTTGTGAAGTGTCGATAACGGCCCGGCTTAAACTGTAAGGTTGTATTCATGGGTTTGCATTCCGGCATGTCGAATCTCTTTAAGATCTGACGGTGTACTCCATGGTTAAGGAAGATCCTCTACGGACTCACGCCATACCTCAAGACCTAAATAATAATTGCATTTAGGAGTCTTTCATTTTAAATTCTGAGGCAAGTCTCCTTTACATTCAGCGATGAGCTTTTCTTCTCCAGTTAAGAATAAGTCATCCACATATAGCGATAATATCTTGTCATTATCCATAATTTTGGAAGTAGAGATTTGAGTCTCCTTTATAACAGCCTAAGCTTGTCAAAAAGCGTCTATCTGACCATGTCAAGATCTAGGAGCTTGCTTCCATCCACATATAGGTTTCAATTTCTGCGGACAGCAAGGACCTCTTTCAACCTCAATTCCTTGGGGTTTCTCTCTATATACACTTCCTCTTCAAAAACACCATTCAGAAAAGCTGTCTTCACGTCCATTTGGTGCAGTTTCCACTTCATCTTAGATGCAAAATATATGATGGTTCTGATCGAGAAGTGTGTCGGCCACATGAGAGAATGTCTCTTCATAGTCAATGCTTCCTTCTAGGAAAAGCCACGGCGACAAATGTGCTATAGCCTCAATACTTCCAATATGCTTGACATGTTTTATTTTGAAGAGCCATCATGGGATACCCATCTTTATTCTTCGATATGGGAACTATTTCCCATGCCGTTCTTCATTATGGATTGGTATTCCTCGTCATGGCATCTGCCCATTCTTTCTCTTAATGGCTTCTTGAGCGGGTAGGCTCCTCTTCTACATCAAAGTTGTATAACTAGAGAATGGCTTTGGTCTTTTCACATGTCATTGTTCCTTTGGGAACATTGTACTTCTCTCCATCTTGAATAAGCTCTCTAGCCTAGGGCTTTCTTTTATGGAGGATGGTCATCTGAGGAGGTTCTTTTACTTCTACTATATCATGGTCTTCTAGAAGTTCCTCATCGGGGAAGTTATGACTTCCCTCCACTAGTTAAGCCTTCAGGAACCCCTCCCATGACTAGCAGTGGGGATTATGGGTTGCTCTTCATATACCTCTTCAGATGGCACGGTTTATATTTATTGAGCATTGCATCTTCATCAAAGATTGCGATCCCTAGTGATCTCAATGTGGTGGTGACTTGGTATGTAGATTGAAGGCCTTGGAGACTTCATATTATCTCACAAATATTCCCTTCTTTCTGAAGGATCAGGCTTGTTTCTCTTTTCTTTAGGTATGCGAGATAAACAAATATTGGACAACTAAATATTTTGAGATGGCTTACACCTAGAAGCTCTTTCGGTGAACATCTCTTCCGATTGTCTTGAGCCCAAGTGTGATATGGGATAATCAGTTACGCACATAAAAAAAATGTCATTGCTACTTTTGCCCATAAGCACATAGGAGAGATCTTGATCATGGATCATAAGTCTTCACAGCTTCCAGTATAATTCTATTCTTTTTGTTCCAACTTCTACTTGGATTTTGTTGGGGATCTTAGTCCCAACATCTTTCTGCAGTTCATGAACTCTTTTGAGTGTCTCCTCCATTATCTAACTTGGAGTATCTTAATCTTCCTTAGAGAAGGGTTCTCTTATCGAGGCTTTGAGATTTATGATCTTTCTTAACACCTCAAATATATCCAGGTATTTTAGGAGCCAATCATTAATGGATATTTATGTTATACATACCCGCTAATGGAGGGATGATGGCATTGGGCCGCTTTGTTTGAATGAATGAGTTCTAGGGGTTATACGCCTTGTTGTCCCTCTTCGAAATGGGTTCTTGATGTTTCTTCCCTTGTACATCCATTGCATACTTCTTCGCAATTCACCTTTGAGTTTGAAGTAGGCTTGTGTTCTTACATATGTATGGTAGTGCCTTGTAGCTAATCTTCTATACCAAGATTCTTCAATGGTGTGGGTCATGGCAGCCGAGTAGCAGCCTTTAGCTTATGGAAGCTACCTTCTTCTCTTCCAATAATGATGATTGTTTCATCTATGGATCTCTTCTTTATCATCGTTGCCTTCGCAGCCTTCACCATAGATTCCTCGAGGTTATTACAATGTGACCTAGAGCAAGATTAGGCAAACAACAAGCAAAGAGTAATATCCCTCGATAATATAAAACAATAGCCGCGAACAATCATCCCTATAGTATTAAGCTCCTTTAGAGTTATCACTTGTAATTTATTTGAACCAAAGATTAAAGGTAAGAATACAATACGAAATGAGTTTGACACTCTCATGGTGTTGTGACCAAGCATTCTTCCATGGCAATCAGACTACTTGCAGGGTTTCTCCCTAGAGGAGGTGTGGATTGTGTCAGTCAAAGCATTAATACCTCTATATGATCATGCTATCAGAGTATAATACTTCGGTATTTGTTATGTAAGTATAGTCATTGGCTTGTCATGTGTACATTTGAATATTATCAACTTGATTAAATCAAGTTGATAATATTCAAACCTGGAGCCTTGTCCTTAAGAATGAGTGCTTTCTTTTTCTTCGGGTCTCCTTCACTCAAATTGGCAGGTACTTTCTTCTTTGTCTGTTGTACTTGAGACAATACACTATCTTGACAAGAAGTTTAGGTTAGGATGGCTACGTGATCAACTTTTGAAATCTTTCTAATAATTTGATCCTTAGTTCAACATACAACCTAGATTTCATAACAAATAAATTCATATCGGAATAATGTCCACCCTTTGGGTTTGCATCATTCCTCTGAATGTGTGTTGGATCTTGAGATCATACGGATCTATGGCAAGAGATCCCTTCTCACATAAATACTCTTTAGGGTTTAACCATTAGAAACATATCTAAGATACCTATGATAGCATTTGTAGGTAGTGGATCCATCTAGTAGCGGCGGTAATCATTACCAAATCTTAAGAAAACTTCAAGGGTGGCCCCTTACTTGGTAGATGCAGTGCACTCATGGCCCGGATTTACGAGGCAAGCTGCAACTTAGGGTTTTATGAGGAAACCCTAATTTTTCAAACTTCAAATTTTGAAATTATGATCTAAAGGATAGATGCTAAGGCAGGTGAGTTAGTTGTTGTAATTAGAATTTCGAAAATCCAACTTTACCCCCTCAAGAAGATGCTGGTTGAATTTGGTGCTTCTAGTTTTTAGAATTTGCCAATTTCTTGGTGCTTCTAAGGTATACGGTGCCTCTGGTTTTAAGTACTTTGTGAAACTAGGGTTTCACTTTCAGGAATATCTAGCCACTGAAAGATTCTGTGAAGGTGCCAAAATGATCCTTGGGGGAGGCAACTTTCTAGGTGGTTTTGGAGTTGAAAATCTTCACTTTTGAAAAAAACCCTAATTTCTTTGAGATGCTGCAGCAGGTGGCAGATTTTTTCCTCTTGAAATATGCTTCCTTGGGTTGGCTCACGAGAGCCATGTTAATGTTTATGCCATTATAGTTCTTTGCATTTTCAATGAATAAGAGCAGCTTATAAGAACAAGATCAGCGAGAAATACACATTCACAAAGAGACCTGGCTTGCCATTTTATCATGGGAAACCCTCTAGAGGGAAGAAAACCCGACAAAACTTCCTTATCATAAATTGCCAATGTAATGTCAGAGATAAGTCAAATAATGCAAAATTCCTCCCCAAAGATCGCCACTCTTCTCCCTCTCTCTCCAACGATGAAGTGCATAACACCTCTTAGAAATGAGCAAGTGTGTTGTGTGTGTCAAAGTGGTAGCCCCAGCCTCTATATATATACAAGTCATGCGTGTGAAGTGTCTTCAACATGGCGGGGCAGAGCTCTCCTTTCTCTGAATTGGGTAAACCCACCTTTAATGCTCATTACGGGTCTCAATCAAGTAGCGGTGGGGCCGACTTCTTATTCAATACTATTACAATTGTTTGTTGACCAGTCCGCAAAAGGGATTTGGTCCACAATTACAATATGACATGATCAATCCACAATGGGGATTGATCCACATGAATAATATAACAATAATAATAAGATACTCTTTGTAGTTACATTATTTCAACAAAAGGCTGTGTATCTCGATCAATAAAGTATATCATTGTTGGAAAGAAGCTGGAACATATCCATGTAGCACTTCTTATATCATCACGAGACCTAATCTACTGAATAATCATCTTGATACAATATCTCTATTATAGAAGATCTTCAACATGCTTCTAACGTACCTTTGGAGGTTCTCCACCAGTTGTCTTCTTCTATCTGCATACAAGACCTGCTTTACGGGTATGCCTCAAAAGTCTTGAGGTTGCTCTTCATACGCTCTTTATTCAATTTCTCTGGAGAATATTCTTTACATTCATACGATGTAGAACCAACTCATGGATATCTTGGATGATATAATGACTCATGTAGAGATATGTATGGTTTAATGGGACAAGTAATCATCATAGTCTTCTCCTCTGATCAATAAAGTATATCATTGTTGGAAAACTGGAACATATCCATGTGGCACTTCTTCTGTCATCATGAGATCTGATCTTCTGAGTACATCTTGATACAATATCTCTATTATAGAAGATCTTCACCATGCTTCTACTGTGCACTGGAGGTTCTCCACCAAGTTGTCTTCTTCTATCTGCATACAAGGGTCTCTTTCTGGTATGCCTCAAAGTCTTGAGGTTGCTCTTCATACGCTCTTTATTCAATTTCTCTGGAGAATATTCTTTACATTCATACGATGTAGAACTCCAACTCATGGATGTTGCGGATGATATAATGACTCATGTAGAGATATGTATGGTTTAATGGAACAAGTAATCATCATAGTCTTCTCCCTCCATCTGGGAGAACCTCTAGTTCTAGATCTCCCAATGATTTCATTCATAAGTCTTTCATACACTGTTCTTCATCACGACTTTCAGTTCCTCTGCTTGATTGCTTTTATTGAGTTCATATTAGGATGGCAATATTGTGATTCTTAATATAATGACTAGTTGTTTTGGTTTCTCTTTCTTTCTTGTAATCTTCATGTTCTTCCTTTAGCTCTTGGGTCCATGGAGTTTCTTATAGATTTCATGCCCTAAAGATTCCATTTCTTTCTTTCATCATAGGATCACAGATGTGGATGGAAAAGCAGGGATACTTTAAGGCTTCTCTTCGAAGAAGACTTATTCTGAGGTTGAATTGAACACGTACTGTCTTTCATGGCTACTACCATGGATATATACTTCATCATATTCAGTGGTTCATATGATTAGCTCCCTCCTAATCCTTGCTTCATGTATGAGTGCATATAATCGACTCCCTCCGTCTAACAGAGTCCATGCTTCCATCTGCATCCTTATTGTCTACTGCAATATATAATTGGCTCTCTCTGTTTGACAGAGTCCACGCTTTTGTCTTGTTGTCTTCCACAAAACGTCGTAAGTCTTTCTCCAATTTCCTCTTGATTGTTGAATTCTTTCTGTCTTTGCTTCTTCTAAGTCTCTTCATGATGGATTCGGCTTATCTTGCAATAGATTTCACATGATTTTTTTGATGTATTTCACCCTTTCATGTGTATTATCTAATGATATCCATCCTTATCTTGTTGTTCTTCTATAGGTATAGTTATTCTTGGAACACATTATCTTCCAAGAGATAGATATACAAGATATGTACAGAGATAATGCAAACAAGATATGTACAGGAAATAAGAAAAGTATTGTTACCTTTAGAAGAAGAAGTCTTTTTCATCCTGCTTAGTCTTCTTTGTAGGTTCCTTTTCTTTGGCAATTGATGCTTCATGTTTATCCTTCCTTTTTCTTTAGCTCGGGACAATGATTCTTGTAGTGACCATACTTTCGACAGTTGAAGCATTGTATTTCTGAAATGTCTTTCTCTTGATTTGGCTTTCTCCTTGAGCCAAAATTATTTTTGTTCCTGAAAT
>SNQJ01S0274100.1:0-11535 GCA_010110895.2 Picea sitchensis | reverse complement strand
AGGGGAAAGTCCTAGAGAACCACTGAAATGTTGGGAGTGTGGAGAACCCCACCTACGGAGAAATTGTCCACGCTTGAACCCATCAACAAGGACTTCAGTCCACAATATTCAAGAGGATTCAACAATTGGAGATATTGGTAGAAGCGAGCATAAGATTAATGCATCTTTGGATGGAAGACAAGAAGATCATCAATCCACTATTGTGGAAGTTAAAGGTAAAATTCATAACAAAAATGTTTCTATACTAATTGACCGAGGAGCTAGTCTGAGTTATATTACTCCAGTTTTAGTAGAATCGAACAAGTTAAAGAATGAAAAACATTCTAAATCTTGGTTAGTACAGCTAGCAACAAGGACAAAAGGAAAGGTAACGTAATTTATTTATGATTGTAAATTCGGTATAAATGGTCAGAATACAAAGTTAAATCTGAACGTATTACCTTTAGGGTCGTATGACATAATTATCGACATGGACTAGTTAGAAAGGAATAAAGTAATAATCAACTGTTATAAAAATTATTTTGTATACAAGGATGAAAATAACATAGTAAGAAAAGTATAGGGAATCGGAAAACTAGTTTTTGTTAAACAATTATCAACAATGCAATTCAAGAAATATATTAATAAGGGTTGCAAAGTTGATGCTATTCAAGTAACCAACCTGTTCGAAAAATAAAACAAACCAAGTTTGGAAGAATTTACAGTCCTTCATGGGTTTAAATATGTATTGGTAAAAGAGATACCAGAACTACCTCCAATGAGAGAGATAGATTTCTCTATCGATATACTACCTGGATCTTCCCCAGTATCAAAGGCACTTACAGAATGAGTATCCTTAAATTGACAAAACTGAAAATTTATTTATAGGAATTGTTAGATAAAGAGTATATGAGACCAAGTGCTTCACCTTATGGAGCACCAATGTTGTTTGTTATAAATAAATATGGAACACTGAGATTGTGTATTTATTATCGTCAACTGAATAAAATGACGATTAAAAATAAATACTTTTTACCTAGAATAAATGATCTCTTTGAGCAGGTTGGAGGAGAAAAAATATTCTCTAAGCTAGATTTGAGATCTGGTTATCAACAAGTCAAGATAAAGGATGAGGTCGTAAACAAAAAAATATTTAGAACATGTTACAAATATTATGAATTTGTAGTGATTCTGTTTGGACTAACCAATGCACCAACAACTTTTATGTATTTGATGAATAGTATATTTAGCTAGTATTTGGATAATTTTGTGTTGATATTTATCGATGATATGATAATCTATTCAAAAATTGAAGAAGAACATGAACAACAATTGAAAATAGTATTACAGACTCTAAGAGAACAAAAATTGACAAAAGGAAGATGCAATATTTAGGGCATGTAATTTCGGAAGACAACATTGTAGTAGACCCTGAAAATATTAGAGCCATTATGGAATGGCCTATTCCTAAATACGTAGGCGACATAAGGTCATTCATGGGTATTATCGGCTATTACAAGAGGTTTATTGAAGGATTTTCCAAAATCTCTTATCTGATTACATAACTGCAGAAAAAGGGAATAAAATTTGATTTGTCTAAAAAATGTCAAGATAGTCTTGATAAACTAAAAGGACTGTTAACTACAGTGCCAATATTTAAAGTGGTAGACCCAGATAAAAACTTTACAGTTTGTGTGGATTCAAGCAGAGAAGGTTTACGAGGAGCGATAACACACTATGGACACATCATTTGTTACGAATCACGCAAATTAAAGGAACATGAATGAAACTATGTAACTCGTGATCTAGAGTTAGCAGTTGTAATTCATGCATTAAAAATGTGGTGACATTATTTAATGGGAGGAAACAATTCTATTACTAATGGATAAGAGTGGTATAAAACATTTATTCAATCAACAATATCTCAATGCAAGACAGGCAAGGTGGTTGGCCTTTTAAGTGAGTTTGATTTTGAAGTGTGACACATCAAGGGAACAGAAAATAAATTTTCATATGAATTAAGTCGAAGTAATAATGAACTATATGAAGTAATTATCATCAAAGGTGAATATGATATTGAGGATAGGATTAAATTTTCAAGCAAAAATGATGAAAATTACATCAAAACAACAAACCAATTACAAGGAAATGATAAAAATGGGTTGTTAAGGTTCAAAAACAGGTTATTTGTACCTAACTCTATTGAATTGAAGATGTTAATTCTTGATAAGCTACACAAAAATCCATATTCTAGTCATCCATGATCCATAAAATGATAACATCCTTAAGAAACACATTTTATTGGCCTAACATGAAAAATGAAACAGCTAAATCCTTGTCTAAGTGTTTAGACTGTCAATAGGTAAAGGCTGAGCATCAACATCTGACAGGTCTGTTAAAACCTCTTCCCATACCCGAATGGAAGTGGGAAAGTATTTCAATGGACTTCATCATAGGTTTTCCTAAGAATCAAAGAAAAAATGATTCAATTATCGTAGTAATTGATAAGCTAATTAAGTCTTCACATTTTATACCTATAAAATCTACTTACAAAGCGATTAATATCGTTGAAATTTTTATGAAATAAATATTTAGGTTACATGGGGTTCCTAAGATGGTGATTTCAGATAAAGATGTCAAATTTACATTCAATTTTTGGAAATAATTATTTGTAGGTATGAATACTAATTTGAATTTCAGCATGAGTTACCATCCACAAATGGATGGGCAAACAGATGAACGAATCAAATTATCAAAGACATGTTGCAAATGTATGTAAGGAAAAAAACAACTAAGTGAGAAGAGTACCTACATTTAGTCGAATTCACATACAATAATGGGTATCAAGCATCGGTTAAGATGATTCCCTTCAAATTTTTATACAAAAGGAAATGCACAACCCCAATCAGTTGGGATAATCTGTTTGACAGGATTATGGTTGCACCAAAAATGCTCCAAGAAATGGAGAGAATGGTAAAAAGGTACAATGGAACTTCAAAGAGGAACAAGATCGATAGAAAATCTATGCAGAACTAAAAAGGAGACATCGAGAATTTGAAATTGGATAGCATGTGTATCTCAAAGTCAAAGCGAGGATAATATCCCTAAAACTAGGAAGTTGTTCCAAGTTGGCGGCAAGATTTTGTGGTCCTTTTGATATCTTAACTCGAATCGAACCAGTGGTGTATCAACTAGAACATCCTGCAAATATAAAAGTTCATAATGTTTTTCATGTTTCATTATTAAAAATATATATTCATGATCCTACTCACATCATTGATTAGAACATGCTGCAAGTGGAACCAGAAGGCGAGTTCCAAGTGAAACCTCTATGCATTCCGGACAAGAAAGAAACAGTACCTTGGAACAAAACCATCACCCATGTAAAAGTGCAATGGAAACACTTTAGTCCTAAGGAGGTTACTTGGGAATTGGAAGAATAATGCAGAAATATTATCCAATTATATTCCAAGAGATGATTGAACACTAAGGACAATGTTATACTTAAGGGGAAGAGGATGTGATATCCTCGAATTATTCAAAAATAAATATTTTCAAAGTTGTTATTCAAAAATAAATTTTCATTTATGGAAATTTGAATTTAGATTTGTGGAAGTATGTAATTATTATTTTTATGACTATTGGACAAAGGTTTGACTTTCCAACTGTCATCTTTTGATGGAAACATGTATGAGAAAAACTTTTTAATAAATTTAATGCTAGAAGATAAATGAAACAAAGAGGTTAAAAATAACTTACTATGACTCCATGAGTGGGGAACCGGTTTGAGTTAACTCAGAGATGATTTTTACAAGTGTCTGAAGTTGAGTTTTGTCACCAGAAGCCCCCTAAAAATTAGGGATTTTTAAAGCTTCGAATTTCCCAAGGAGGGAAAGGAATGGAAAGCCCTAGGAATGAGATAAATACAACATGTGGGGGAGGCAAGAGGTTACTTAGTATGTTGGGGAAAGAGAATTGTTTTGTTTTTAGGAGCACATCTAGTGTTAGGAAAAACAATATCTGAACGGTTGAAGGTGGCAGTGGCTAAGGAGTGTTACTCAGTTTTCCCTTATGGAGTCATGGTCAGGCTAGGGGTGATCAAAACAAGTGATCACTGTTGTTCTATTTCTATGGTTGGGAGGAATGTGGTTGATCCATTTGTTTTCCCAACATATTATTTTAGATATGTATCTCAACTATGTACTTTTATTTGCAGTTTTATATGGTTGATGTTGTATGAGGATGTTCTATATTTATATATCTATAAGTCATAATCTAATTTAGTGGGCCTCATAGTCATAATAGATTTGTGGCTTGCCACTTTTTATTAGTATTGTTTTTTTTTTGGAGTGTTATAATTTAAGGTATATATATAGAGATAGAAATATGTATATATGTGCCTCTTGGACATAGTAGACTTATTGTGTTTCTTACTATTCAATTATTGTATACAATCAAACTACTTCAGAAAGAAAACAAGTATAAATATATTGTATTGAAGCTCTTACTATCATGTTGAGTATGGATATAAAAGAATTAAAAGTCTCATAATACATTCCTTTATATTTTAACGCAAAGAAAAAAAAATTGCAATAGATCTCAGAGTATTATGAAAAAAATGCAATTATACATCGATAGGTCGTTGACCAAAATTATTGATACAAGTGGGGTTTCCATATACCCAAGAAATCGGTAGCTAGTTTAAACTGATTTTTTTTTAAAATCAAATTGTCTGTAACAGAAGAAAGAAAACGCATTGACTCATAGATGGAAGACATGGAACCTGACTACCTTTTGATTGTAGGATGCCTCAGTTCACAATGTTGAATTGATGTTTTGAACCTGCAAAGGAACAAGATGAAGTATTAATACCAATACTAAATCTCAACTCATTAAGGAATAAGATAATAAAATAAGTTGAAGGCGTACTTATCACGAGACTGGTTGATTTCCAACCATCCATTTTATCCCTACGAAGAAGGAGTTCGCGACTCAGAAGGAGGAGTGGGCTCATAGTATTATGATGGGTTCCCTCACAAGAAAAGGGACCCATCATCAAACTCATATCTGTAATCTTAAATAGATTAAGAATTTAAATACAGAGAATAAATGTGAAGATTAATTACAGTGAAGTATTTTACCAAGTTGAATGCAGAGATAAAAATTATAGGGAACAATACAGAGTTTAATGAGTATAATCGAGAAGTAATTAAAGAGTAATCATCGAAGGAACTACATAGAAGTGATTATCAAAATTCATTACAGAAGTCAAATGACGAAGATAATTACCGAAAATGAATCATAAAACTAAAATACAAAGATAACAAGAGTTTTGGTTAAAATGAGATCGAGCCATCAATTTTTCGAGTATACAGTCGGAATTCTTAATTGGGGAATTAAATACCGACAAATAATTACTTAGATAAAAATGGGATGTTAAGGTTCAAAAATAGGCTATATGTACCTAACTCTACTAAATTGAAAACCATATTTTTATCATCTAGGATACCATAAAATGATAACAACCTTAAGAAAACAGTTTTATTGGACTAACATGAAAAATGAAACAGATGAATACTTGTCTAAATGTTTAGATTGTCAACATGTAAATGATGAGCATCAACATCTCGAAGGTCTGTTACAACCTCTGCCCATACCTTAATGGAAGTGGGAAATTATTTCAATGGACTTCATCACAAATTTTCCTAAGACTCAAAGAAAAAATGATTCAATTATGGAAGTAATTGATAAACTAAGTAAGTCAACACATTTTATACCTGTGAAATCTACTTACAAAGCGATTAATATTGCTGAATTTTTTATCAAAGAAATATTTAGGTTGCATGGGGTTCCTAAGATGGTGATTTCAGATAGAGATTTCAAATTTACATCCAATTTTTGGAAAGAATTGTTTGCAGGTTTAAATACTAATTTTAATTTCATCACGAGTTGTCATCCACAAACGGATGGTAAAACAGAATGAACGAATCAAATTATCAAAGACATGTTGCGAATGTATGTAAGGAAAAAGCCAACTAAGAGGGAAGAGTACCTACATTTAGTCGAATTCGCATACAATAATGCATATCAAGCATCAACTAAGATGATTCCCTTTGAAATTTTATACGAAAGGAAATGCACAACCCCAATTAGTTGGGATAATCCGGTTGACAGGATTGTGGTTGGACAATAAATGCTCCAAGAAATGGAGAAAATGGTAAAAAAGGTACAGTGAAGCTTGAAAGAGGCACAAGATTGACAGAAAATCTATGCAGATCTAAAAAGGAGACATCAAGAATTCGAAATTGGATAGCATGTATATCTCAAAGTCAAAGCAAGGAGAATATCCCTAAAACTAGGAAGTTGTTCCAAGTTGGCACCAAGATTTTGTTGTCCTTTCGAGATCTTAACTCGAATTGGACCAGTGTCGTATCAATTGACACTTCCTACAAATTTAAAAGTTCATAATGTTTTTCATGTTTCATTATTAAAAATATATATTCATGATCCTACTCACATCATTGATTTGAACATGGTGCAGGTCGAACCAAAAGGTGAGTTCCAAGTGAAACCTCTATGTATTATGGACAAGAAATAAATATTACTTCGGAAAAGAACCATCACCCAAGTAAAAGTGCAATGGAAGCACTTTAGTCCCGAGGAACTACTTGGGAATTGGAAGAAGATTTGTGGAAATCTTATCCAATTATGTTCCAAGAGATGATTTAACACTCAGGACAGTGTTATACTTAAGGGTAAAAGGATGTGATATCCTCGAATTATTCAAAAATAAATCTTTTCAAAGTTGTTATTCAAATACAAATTTTCATTTATGGAAATTCGAATTTAGATTTGTGGAAGTATGTAATTATTATTTTTATGATTGTTGGAAAAATGATTGACTTTCCAACTGTCCTCTTTTGATGGGGAAGACAAATGGAACATACAGGTTAAAATAGATGACTATGACTCCATGAGTGGGGAACAGGTTTGATTTAACTCAGAGCTCATTTTTACAAGTGTTAGAAGTTGAGTTATTTCACTAGCATCCCCTAAAAATCATGGATTTGTAAAGCTGTGAATTTCGAAAGGAGGGAAAGGAATGCAAAGACTTAGGCATGAGATAAATACAACATATGGGGGACACAGGATGTTGTTTATTATGTTGGGGAAAGAGAATTGTTTTGTTGTTAGGAGCACATCGGGTGTTAGGAAAAACAATATCTGAACTGTTGAAGGTGACAGTGTCTAAGGAGTGTTACTCATTTTTCCCTTATGGAGTTATGGTCAGGCTAGGGGGTGAACAGGACAAGTAATTGTGGTTTTTATGTTTCTAGCATATTGTTTTAGATATGTATCTTTACTATGTACTTGTATTTGCAATATTATATGGTTGATGTTATATCGTTGATGTTGTATGAGGATGTTTTATATTCATATATATAAGTCAAAATATAATTTAGTGGGCCTCATAGTCATGATAGATTTGTGGCTTGCCACTGTTTATTAGAATTGTTTTTCTAGAGTGCTATAGTTTAAGGTATATATATATATATATATATATATTGAAATCTGTATATATGTGTCTCTTGGCCATAGTAGACTTATTGTGTTTCTTATTGTTCAATTACCGTATACAATCCAACTTCTTCAAAAGAAAAAAAGTATAAATAGAATGTATTGAAGCTCCTACTATCATGATGAGTATGTATAGAAAAGAATTAAAGGTCCCATAATGCATTCCTTTCTCTTTTAACAAAGAGAAACATCTCTTACAATAGATCTCAGAGTATTATGACAAAAATTCAATTATACATTCGATAGGTCGTTGACCAAAAATATTAATACAACTCGGGTTTCCATATACCCAAGAACTCAGTAGCTAGTTTAAATGGATTGTTTTTTTTTACATCAAATTGTATGTAACAGAAGAAATTGAGCGCATGGACTGGTAGAAGGAAGCCATGGAACTTGAGTACATTTTGATTGTAGTACATCTCACTTCGCAAATCCAAATCGATATTGTGAACCTACAACGGAACAAGATGAAGTATTTGTTAAATATATTGTAACCTCAACAGTCTGACTGTACACTGCCAGTTGTCCTGGCCAGCTGTACTTTCTATTTTTGTCTTGCTTGAGCCTATTTAGCTCAGCTATTTCCCTTTACATTGTAACTTTGTTTTTTCACTCTTCTTCATACATTTGAATATATTGTTTTTTGTTCTATCTTTCTCTCTGCATTTCTTTCTTCACAATTTATCATGGTATCAGATCTTCAGCAGTAAGCCTCTTCACATAATCCGGAGAGAAACTCAATCCTCATAGTGTAGAGCTTCATGAATCTTGAGATCACATGACACAGACTTTTCACAAGGCTTGGAGAGTTGTCTGTAATACTCTCAAAAGATCAACGTAGGAAGCTTGCGGAGGAAACAGAGCATACAACGCTCGAAAGATTGAGGAAGAAGAGAACTCAGAAGAAGAAACAGTAAAGATTCTTGTAATCTTTTCAAGAATCATCAAAATTCGTGAAGAAGAGATTGAGAAGGCAAAAACGTTGAAGATTTCACGGACATTTGTTCAAGTTCGTGGAAGATTGTTAAAGAAAGAAGAAGCGTTTAAAGAATTGCAGGAATTCTTCAAATCTGTCAAAGATTGTAGCAGAGGACAGAGAACTGGTGAAATTCTTTCAAATCTTTGAAAGATTCACAAATTTTTCCTTCCACGGAAGAAAATTCCTTCAAATTCAACAAAGATCGCGTCTATTGTGCAAAGAAAAGCCATTGAGGCCGTAAGATTCGTCCTGCGAATGGATCCAGAGCGGGAAAATCCAGTTCAGAAGAGACGAGGATAGCGCAGAAAAGGCGAAAGAATTTTAGCCATTAGATCCTGCGCAGAGGACCGATAGTCGTTGGATCAGCGAGAAAGTGCACGAGGTTTAATCCTCTAGAGCGCACAGGAGGAATTTTGACTTGTGAAGTCACGAAATCCCGACATCATCTGAACCATCCATCTCAGAGGACAGGTGGCAGCAGATAAGAGTGTCGTCAAATCGGCATTTCAGAGTTCACGGTTTTGAAAGACTGTCGCAACACAAATTCGAAACTCGTGAAATCGCGATTCCCGAAATAGAGATCAAATCTCAGCCGTCCATTTGTTTGGACACGTGACGGACATCAAGGAAACCGTTGTTGTTTCGGCAACCGGAGTTCTCAAGTTGACAGAAACTTTGGCGTCGCAAGTCGTGAAATCGCGAAACGACGCGGACCGTCCATCTTGAGGGGACACGTGGCATAAATTCGAGGGCTCGGGAAAAGTCCTGAAAGAGGATAGTCCATCGGCACATCGGGATTCGACAAATTGTGAATCCTGAGGACAAGAAGCATGAGCATTTCGGAACTCCGAAGTCTGAAATCCCAACAGGAGGAAAGCTCCATTGTGGGGCCCAACTGACGTCATCACGTCAAAACGAGGGATCGAGAATCTCCACGGGGAAACCCCTGAAGCAAACTTGAGCTGTCCATCTGTTGGGACACATGGCGGAGATCAAAGGAATCGAGAAATTTCCCGAAAGGAAAGTGCCATCAGTAAATTAGAGATCGGGGAATTGAGGAGTCAGAAGAGCTCGTCATGAGGGTTCATGAATTCCCAATTCGTGATACCCCGATAATATCTGGACCATCATATCACAGGAAGATCTGGACCGTTAAATCGTCCAAAAGAAAATTTTCGCATTTCGACAATTTGAAAGGAAAAAAACCCGAAAAGCTTGTAGCGCTTTAACATTAAGGCACGTGGTCACATTGCACGGTGACTAAGGCCAATTCAAGTCCGATAAGCTCTTTTTGTCCATCAGCAAATCGGCGTTTCGGCGATCGAACGTAAAATATGAAAATTTCCCTCTATTTTCACTACAAATTTAAAAAAACAAAAATGGCGTCGTCTAGCTCTTTAGGACCAACTCAGGGTTCGATTCTTCTGGGAAAGAATTATGAGTTTTGGTCTCTTCGGATGAGATCCTTCTTGCAAGTAAAAGAGTGTTGGGAACCAGTGGATCTTGGATATGTGGAACCAGATCCATCAACCTTGTCTACCATGACAAATCCACAACGAATTGCTCAGGTAACACTGAGGAACAAAGAAAATAAAGCCAAATTTTGGATTCAAAATTCTGTGGATGACTCGATTTTTTCGAAAATCACAGGCGCTGGTACTTCCAAACAGGCCTGGGACATCCTTAAATCCTCCTATCAAGGAAATGACAAGGTCAAAACAGTTAAATTGCAGACCTTGAGGATGCAATTCGAGACTCTAAGGATGACAGAGTCCGAAAATATGGATCAGTTCATGACCAGAGTCATGGGAATCGTGAACCAAATCAGATTGACTGGCGAAGCCATCACTGATCAACGAATTGTTGAGAAAATCCTCAGAAGTTTACCCAATAAATTTGAAATGGCTGTCACAACAATCCTTGAATCCAAGGATCTGTCAAGTTTTTCAACAGATGAACTAATTGGTTCTCTGGTGACACATGAGACCAGACTGCATCTCACAGATGAGTCAATCTCCAATGATTTCAAAACTCAATTCTCCTTTAGCAGAGGGAGATGTAGAGGAAGAAGAAGAGGTCACCAAGGAAGAGGGAGCAATCAAAGTTACCCTCACTCCAGTGGAGGTAACATACAACAGTATCCGAATCAAAATTTCCAAGGTCGAAGACAACAACAACAAAATCAACATCAGAATTTCCAGCCTCAAAGAGGCAGAGGGAGAAGATCAAATGAGAAATCAAGCATACAATGTTATTACTGCAAAAATTATGGGCACTATGAATCTGAATGCAGGAAGAAGCAAGCAGATCAACTCTCAGGCAGAGCACATGTGTCAAATCATATGGAAGAAACCTCAGGAGGTATGTTTCTCTCATGCCACAAGACTGAAGAACAACCCAAATATCTCTGGTTGCTGGACAGTGGATGCAACAATCACATGACAGGTAACAAAGATTTACTTTCATGCATTGATTCTTCAATCTCATCTAATATTACACTTGGAAATGATTACTTAGTCAAAGTTCAAGGAAAAGGAATTGTTCCTATTCTTACTAAACAGAATGAAAAGAAAGACATAAACACTGTCTATCATGTTCTAGATATGAAATATAACTTGTTAAGTGTAGGACGGCTCATTGAACATGGCTATAAGGTACTTTTTGAGGGAGCATCTTGCAAAATTTATGATAAAAAACCCAGCAGAAAATTAATTTCTGAAATCCTTATGACTCCAAATAGGATGTTTCCCCTTACCCTCAGAATTGCAGATCTAAGTCAACCATATGCACATAGTGCATCAACCCTGAATGAAACTATGTTTTGGCATACAAGATTTGGACATATACCATTTCATAGTCTAATTCTTCTTCAGAAAAACTCCATGGTCAAAGGTCTACCTATCTTTAAGGAGAAAATTCCCCCATGTGAGTCTTGCATACTTGGAAAACACAAGAGAACTAGTTTTCCACAGTCATCAAATCAATCCAAACAACATCTT
>SNQJ01S0274097.1:0-11535 GCA_010110895.2 Picea sitchensis | reverse complement strand
TCTTCTTCAGTGGTAACATACACTTTCTTCCCATTTATAATTTTTCAGTGATATGTGTATTTGGGTGCACATCTATGGCCCATACCCCACTTTTCACCACATCTACGAAACTTGTTTTCTTTCCTTTTTTTTCCTCCTCATATTTGCTACCAGAGGAGTCAAATTCATTCTTAGCCTCATGTCTATATGATTTTTGGGTCTGGAATTTGTGTCATAGTTTCCACTTGTATCCAAAAAACTTGCAATCGTTACCTTTTATTCAAGAATAAGTCTTATCAAATTATTTTAATAATGATCTTTCAATTTTTTTCTCTACCACCCTTGTCTTACGTATTGTTGTTTCCATATATGTGATATCGTGTAAATTCAATTCATTTTGGATGTAAGGTTTAAGACCAACTATATACGATTGAACCAAACATTATGTTGATAACCTTGTTACTCTTGTAGCTAACGTTTCCCATTCACGAGAAAAATTGTACAGGTTCCCTTTTTTTTGTAATCTAATGAGATCTATAAAAGATTCCTCTTCTTCGATACCATAAATTGTTTTAAAGAACTCATCCTTAAACTTATTCCAATTTATTGTGTACATCCTATTTTCTTCTACCACATGTACCAATTATATGTGCTTCCTTCTAGTTGCATGGATTCATATCTGGTTTTCTCATCATTGTTATAGATACCATCAATTTCAAAATATTATTTTACTTTATCAAACTAGGAAAGACCTTATTTTTTGTTCCTATTAAATTTTGACAATTCAAGTTTTCCTCTTGGAAGATACTTAAAGATTTCCTGGTTGGTATAGCGAGTGAATTGGTGAGGAACTATCATTCCCTAAGGTATATTTATTTGTGGGTTTTCCTTGTTATAAAAGGGTATACTCACTTGCGGATTGGAGATACTATAAGGGCTTGATGGAGGTTTGGGAGTACTTAGAGAGTTTGGTTGTGGAATGGTTGTGTTTAGTGATGTGATCTGTGTTGTTAGTTGTGCTATGAGGTTCTTCACTTCAATATGATTGTCATTCATCATGATACACAACTTTGCATGTTTCTGTAGCGAGTTAAGGTTATTTTGGGTGACCAAGTTCCTTAAATCATTTTGTTATCTGTTAGCGTCAAAAGTCACTCCTGGACTTCTTGCAGGAGCAGAGCCCATCAATTTTATGTCACGATAGTTTGTAATGGGTGATCAAATGGGTAGAGACTCGGGAAGATATCACTCTAACTCAGGGAATGGGTCTGGTATGTAGAAATCAAAGGAGGTCTTGATCCAACTTCCGTCATTAGATGATTAAAGGGTGGTAGATGGAAGACTTGCGAGAAGGGTGAGAAAGACTGCCTCGGGTGATAGGCCTTCAGAATCTTGAAGATGAAAAACTCATAAGCCAAGATCCTCTTGGTCTAGAGCTTCAAGGAGCTGAGGGGTGACTCAACTGAATCCTCCAATTCCAAGTCGTTCAGTGCTAAGAAATTCACAGGAACCGATTAGAAACAATGCAACTGTTACAGTGATCCAACCTACATCATCCTATAACAGCTACAACTCGACTAGATCCTCCAATTCCGAGCTTTTCTAACACAGTAAACAAAGAGATGGAAAAGAGGCTGACATCCATAAAGTAAGAAATCTCAAATGCCTTTTACATTAACCAGAGCAACCAGCGCTTCATCAAAACTTTAAAATTGGGACCCTTGCTCAACCATCGATAGATTACAAAATACAAAGACTGACTTTATATACTCAGAGAAATTCGCCTAACATCGGCATGCTTAGTCATCCAAGGCTTGGTGTCCCCTCATCCAAATTCGGACGGGTATTCTTTGTCAGACGCCACCTTAACTGCGTGTGGCTCCTGCAAGGGGAGTAGTTGAGCCATTAAGTGTTGAGATAGCATGTGCAGACCTCCTCCGGCTAGTCGAGAACTCGGCATGACTTCTTTGGAAAAATGGGTACACAGGACCCTCTCAAGCAGACCACTTGCCAGACCCTCCATACCTCACACTTAATGAATGAGGAGAGGTTTCAACCACCCCTTCTTGTCATCATTTACTCCGAGTGAAGACCAGGATCGAAGTTGAATCTGATGGCACCTAGAGATCGCGGTGATCCCCTCCGTGAACAAACTCGACGCCTTTGGCCCCTCTTGTACAACTCTTTTCTTTCCCAAGTGACCACAGGTTGTGACCCTGTGTTTAGTCTCAGAGGCGCTTTCGGTGTTCATGAATAGGAAGGGGTTGATCCTTGCTTCTTGAAATTGCGATGAGCGAAACGCTGAGACAGCTTAATTTGGCGCCACGCGTCCCTCTCAGATCTGACGGTCCTAGACTCACCTGGCACTTCGCGTTTCAAGGATATGAAAGAGTTATTCCTTGTGTGTCGGAGTCGTGAGGGGCGAAAAGGCGAGGGGCCTCATCACGTACCACGTGTCCCCTTTGGATGGATGGTTGAGACTACTCTGCGATACTGCGGGCCCGACTCTTGGTGCTTTCGGGGCTTCGGGGTTCGAGGTTTCGATATATAAAATGGCATAGAACCCTCACCCTTTGAACTCCCGAATGCCGAAATTCCGACGCTACAAGATCTCGCGCCACGCGTCCTCTGGATGGACGGCTTCTATCCTTCCCTTCACGCAATATGGGCGCTATCCATTGCGCTAACCTTGGTGCAAATTCGCTAACCGCGATTTCCCACCAACTGTTGATCTGCTCCTATGGATGGATCCTGATCGTCGACAATATAATATTGTCTGCTTACTTTCTTGGAAGCCAAAAAACGAGATTTTTTTGTGTTGTTCTCAGGTGCTTCTCGCGCCACTTTCAAACCTAAATGCTCTTGTGCCTCGGACGAGAAATGTTACTAACATTAGGCTCCATGGGGGATAGAGTCATCCCTGTGATGCTCTAAGGACTCGTTTTGCAGTTTCAGTGCCTTGTTGTTGGGCTATGGAGTCATTTATTTAAAACTTAAAGACGGAAAGANNCAAGAGAAAAATCTTTTTAAGAAATGCCCATTCACAGGGCCATTGAAAGCTTCTTGATTTTTCAAATCCCATAACCTGTAGGTATTATTCGAGAAAACCTTGGAGACTTTGAAAGGCCCGATCCACAGGGCTTCGAATTTTTCGTGCTTGCCTTTATCTTGTTTAGGAGCATCCCATTTCAGTACCAGGTATCCTATCCGAAATTCTTCCTTCTTGGCCTTCTTATCAAAAACCTGCTTGATCCTTTGTTGATGGTCTTGAATTCTATTCATTACCTGCTCCCTGGCCTGCTGGACCTCCACCAGCTGATGAATCCTTCTGATCATGTCATCAGGCTCCTCTTGATGATCCTGGAGAAATTTTTCCATAGGAATGGCTAAATGAGAAGGAAAAACAACCTCTGCTCCATAGACTAATTGGAAAGGAGAGACGCCTATAGATTTCTTTGTGGTCACTCGATCGGCCTATAGATCAAATTTAAATTTTGAATTCCAGGCCTTCTTGTTGTCTTCCAACAGTCTTTTGATGATCCTTATCAGGCTTTTGTTGGAAGACTTTGCCAAACCATTTCCCTGGGGATAGTATGGGGTGGAGTGAATCAGTTTGATTCCGAATTGCTCACAGAACTTGGCTAATGGCTCAGCCCTGAAAGAGGCTGCGTTATTAGTTACAATCTTACTTCGGCATCCGAATCTTGTGATGAGGTCTTCTAGGAATCCAATTATTACCTTGTGGGAAGCACTCCTGGTGGGGATAGCTTCAATCCATTTGGTAAAGAAATCTGTAGCTGTCAGGATCCATCTGTGCTGCCCACTGGAAGTGGGGTGGATTTCTCCAATGAAATCTAGGCCCCATTGTCGAAAAGGTCCTGAAACAACCACATGATTCAATGGAAGAGACTTGAGTTGTTGTTTTCCTGCAAATCATTGACATTTGGTGCAAGCTCTGACCCTCCTGCAGATGTCAGTGAACAAGGTGGGCCAGTAGTACCCAGCTCTAAGAATTTTTTGGGCAGTGGTCTTCCAGAAATGGTGCCCTCCACATAGGCCGCTGTGAAATTCAACCATGATCCTGTCAGCCTCTTGTAGATCCATGCATTTTAAAAGCACCCCCAGGGGGTCTTTCCAGTATAAAATTTGATCGACAAGGCAGTATCTGACTACCTTGAGCTTCAGATCTCTTGATTTGTTTCTTGGCAGGCCATCTGGCGGCCGCAAATCTTGCAGAAAGTATATGACATCATTATACCAAGGACATCGAGCCAATGGGGGCTCCCTTTGAAGGTCTATTTCAGACAGTTGACCCTGCTAAATTCCTAAGCATTCGTTGATGAAACTTATCCCCAAAGCTTGGCAATTGGCTTCAGCCAACAGCTTGGCTAAACCTTGACCTTTGATCAATTTGGTAGGCTTTATTTCTAGGTCAAATTCCATCATCCTGGCTATCCACTTACTCCTTCTCCCGTCTATGTCAGGCTGACTAAGAATGTCTTTAATAGCAGCTGAGGGGACATAAGCAATGATTTTTGATTGCATGACATAGATTCTAAATGCCTTGAGAGCCTTTACCAGGGCATAGGCCTGCTTCTCCATAGTGTCATACCTGACTTCGACATCCCTCAATGATCGACTGAAATAGGCAACAGGCTGCTCTAGCCCAATCTTGTTTGTCTGTAATAAAACAACAACCACCGTGTCAGGTGAGGCGAAGGAGAAAATAAGGAAATCCTTTGAGTAATCGGGGTTGATAAGCATAGGGGCTTCAGTCAGGGCCTTCTTTATTTGCTCAAAGGAATGTCGCGATTCAGAAGTCCACCTCACTTCATTTCCTTTCCTTAACATAGTTGTTATAAGTTTTACCTCCTCAGCAAAGTTAGGCACAAACCTCCTCAGAAAATTAATCTTACCAAGGAAATATTGGACCTCCTTCTTGGACCTCGGGATTGATAAGGCTTGTATTGCCTCAATTCTGCTAGGGTCAATCCTAACTCCTTCCGCTGATACTATGTGGCCTAGTAACTTTCCCTCCTGCATGGCGAACAGAGATTTCTTGGGGTTTAATGAAATGCCAAAACTCCTGCATTTCAGGAAAACCTTCCTGAGATGACAACAATGCTCTTTATCAGATTTTGAAAACACTGTGATGTCATCCAGATAGACGACCACAAATTTATCCTTTTCCCCAATGAAAGCTATGTCCATGGCACGCTGAAACGTTGCCCTGCATTCATTAATCCAAACGGCATCTTGGCATACATGAATGTGCCCCATGGAGTGGTAAATGTTGTCTTTTCCTTGTCCTCAGGCAGAACAGAGACTTGATTGTAGCCCGAGAAACCATCGATCATGGACATCCTGGATGCTCCCGTTAACCTCTGCAGTATATGTTCCATCTTTGGTAAGGGGTAGTTATCCTTTCGTGAGCTCCTGTTCAAGTTTTTGAAGTCTACACAGAGCCTGATTTCTCCATTCTTTTTCCTTACCAGTACCAAGTTGGCCACCCACTCTGAATATCTCAGTGGTACGATGATTTGAGCTTGTAGCAACTTCTTCACTTCCCTCTCCATAATAGGCAGCAGCATAGGATTGATCTGTCTTAGCTTCTACCTAAATGGATTTGCTCCCCCCCTTTAATGGGATTTTATGCTCAATGATAGAAGTGTCATACATTTTGAGGTCTTCGTAGGTCCAGGCAAAAACATTAGCAAATTCCTTCAAAAGTCCAGCGTATTCAGACCTCTACTCCTTTGTCAGACTTCTTGACAATTTGACCAGCCTGGGCTCGCTCTTAGTGTCGATGTTGCACTGAATTGTATCAATGTCATCTTCTGAGATCTTCCCCTTTAACGCCACATCATTCCTATCAAAGAGCCTTTCCAAAGGAACTAGTCCCCTTGGAATATGATTGTTGGGCAGCTGCACAATGTTACGCTCTACAATCTTATTCAAAAAATTACCCCCATCAAGCTTTTCTTCAGAGACAGAGTCTTGGTCGATATGCATCTCTGAAAATTCTTCGATAGTCTCCAAGAACTTCTTGATCTCGAGATCATCCTCGAATACCTTCCAATGTTTGACGTTGCCAGGTATGGAGGGCCTATATTTTACTTCTACCTCATATCTGAATTTGGGCGGCAAGGGTACTTTGAAATTGCTTGCTGATGTAGCCAAGGAATCTGCCATTGTGTTCTCCTCTCTTGGGATGAAAGAAATGTTAAATGTTGAGAAGAAAATGTCAATCAAGTCCCATACCTCATTTCTGTAGCTCCTGAGTCGAGGATGCTTGGCCTGATAAGCGTTTCTGATCTGCTAGACCACCAATTCTGCATCTCCGAACACTGCTACTTCCTGAATTCCCATTTCCCTTACGGCTCTTAATCCTAGGATAAGAGCTTCAAACTCTGCTACATTGTTGGTAGTTTCAAATTCTAGTTTGTATGATAGAGATATGGTTTCTTGAGCAGGTGATACAAAAATTACCCCAGCACCAGCGCCTTCCCTGGAAGAGGCTCCATCAAAAAACATTTTCCAGATGGGGGAGATGGGGGAAGAACATTCATGAGGAGTGGTGGGCTTCTTTCTGAGTTTTAAGGAAGGATCGGGAGCATTAGTGAGTTGTAGCACACTGGAACCAGGCAAAAATGGGATGGTTGGTAGGGTTGGCCTCATCACTAATTATATAGGCCAGTTGGGCTTCCCTATATAGCCTCCTATGTTCTCCTCCAAACACTAGGATAGTAGCATATGTGAGGTCCATCTGCAAAGTTCCCCCCAGTCTTTTTATCCAAGACCTTGATAACAACATACCGAATTTGGGGGGGACATCAGCCACTACAATATCCATGACCACACTTTTCATGGGAAACTGAAACAAGGTCACGACCAGGTCTTTGATGACTCCTAGACATTGAAATTTTATGGAGTCAAAGGAATAGAGGTCATGATAGGCTCGGGTGACTTCCAACCCTAACTCTTCCATGACANGAAGCCCCCGAATCCATCAGGAAATTGTGTAATACCTTGTCATGTATGTTCAAGGAAGTGTAGAAGGGAGGGGATGAATCATTCCTATCTTCTACCATAGGACCTAGGACAACTGCAGGTTTTTCATCTTGCAAATTGATGGAGTCTGTGGGAAGGCATGAGGCCTCAGACTGTAAAATATCAGAGAAGCGTTTCTTGAACCCTTCATGATTAATCAATTCGTTCAGGGGCACAGGGATTCTGATCTTTTGAATTTCATGCTCGAAATTAAAAGAAGATGTAAGCTTCAGGATTTCTCTTATTTCGGGAACATGACTCTGGACTATGGGAGAGGGGGGTTGGTGCTTCTTACCTCTGTGACTGTCCGCTACTTCATTAGCAGGTTTCTCTGTTCTAGTGGACTGCTCAGGAACATCAGGCACTATGGTCCTTTTCTTGGAACGCAGATCATACTTGCCTTGACTGCCAGTAGCCTTTTCTCCCTTGCTTAGTTCATTTAGCTGACTGTCCATGAGAGACTCCTCGTATGTTGATTGAGTGAGATGAGTAAAAGGAGGAGTGTCTCCGAAGCAATGGATTTTAGGATCAAGCTCATATGTTTCCCCTTCTTCCCCCTCGACCACTAAATTGTTTTGAAAAGGGGCCTGAATTTTCTGGTCTTCTCTGTCTCTTCCCCTCTCTCTATGCACAATCGGGGAAGTAATATTGTTTGGCCTCCTGAAACCTCCTTTTTTTTCGGCGTTTTGGGGGCCCTTGTATGCTTTCCTCCACTCCACCTTCATTCTCTCCATCTCTGCAGACAGAGACTTCACCATCTTGGTCAGCTCATCCACTTGAGGGTGGGGCACCGATGGGCCAGAAGTTGAGGCTTCCGACCTTCCCTTTCTTTTGTCTGCGTCGACCTTGTTCCTCAGTCTATCAGTTGCTAGTACATTGGATTCCACCTCTATGGCCATGTCTTGCATTTGAGCTAAGGAGGTGGCTCTTCTTTCTCTCAATAAAAGACAGAAGTCAGGACCAAACGCACTAGCATAAGAAATTTTGGCCGAGGCTTCTAAGGGTTTTATTTCGGCAGGGATATTATTATACATCTTGTTGAATATCTTGGAGAAGTCGGAGACAGACTCTCCTTCCATCTTCTTCAAAGACCTAAACTCTGTCATGTAATACATGAAATCCTTCCTATCTCCCCACTGCCTCAGGAAAACACTATCCAGGGCTTCAATCCCATCAATAGATCCGGGGGCCAATCCTCTAAACCATTTCCTTACCTCACCATCCAGGATCTGGATGAAGACTCTCATCCAAACATCTTCATATTCGATGTTCAGGTTGTCTGCATAACTGTAGAAAGCATCCAGGTGATCTTCCGCAGTTATGTCCCCTTCCCCAGTGAACTTGGGCATATGCTTCAAGTAATCTCTAGCAGGGAGAGGATTCATAGGATGGGGTAGGATTAGGGGATCATATCTGGCAGCAACTATGGCATCCATTCTATTTAGAGGGGGATTAGCACCAGCCATAGGAATATTAGGCAGAGGAAAACTTGGAGGGGAAGGAGTTCGCGAGGGGGCTACTGGAAATGAGTCTTGAAGTGGAATGGGAAACAAAAGGGGATTTAAAGAGAAGGCTAACGGGTTCAAATTAGCAAATGCTCCTCTTTGTGTAGGAGTGGTAATAGTAACAAGAGGAGAAGTAGTAAAGATAGGAGTGAGGAAATCTTATGTAGTCCTGGGTCTACGCCAAGGTACAACTTCAGAGGAGAGGGGGGTGACAAGGATTTCTCCCTCCAATCCCAGACTAGGAGGGGAAAACTCAGCAAGAACACTCCCAAAATTCAGGAAACGGGAAACCTCTGAAGGAGGTCTGTTAAGAAGCTAAGAAGGAGAAAATGGAGTTCCTACAGAAGGAGATGGCGGATTACCTGGTTGAGCGGTGGAAGCTCCTTCTTCAGAGGTCTTTCCTTTTCTGAGAACCAGCTCCGGATCGGTTTTAGGTGTAGACAGAGGCAGCTGAGGATGGGACCGAGTGTGTCTACCTCTGAAAAACCACAATTAACACGGCAGGTTCTCCACAGTGGAGTCGTTACAATGGAGTTGCCAGGTGCACAGTAGCAATCTTCAAGGGCTTTGATACCTGATGCACCTTCAGAATCAGAGGCTCAATGTCGTTCAATCCCGGGGAAAATTTTCAACTTCATCCCCGGCAACGGCGCCAGAAATGTTAGCGTCAAAAGTCACTCCTGGACTACTTGCAGGAGCAGAGCTCAACGCCCATCAGTTTTATGTCACGATAGTTTGTAATGGGTGATCAAATGGGTAGAGACTCGGGAAGATATCACTCTAACTCGGGGACTGGGTCTGGTATGTAGAAAGAAAAGGAGGTCTTGATCCAACTTCCGTCAGTAGATGATTAAAGGTTGGTAGATGGAAGACTTGAGAGAAGGGTGAGCAAGACTGCCTTGGGTGACAGGCCTTCGGAAGCTTGAAGATGAAAAACTCATAAGCCAAGATCCTCTTGGTCCAGAACTTCAAGGAGCTGAGGGGTGACTCGACTGAATCCTCCAATTCCAGGTTGTCCAGTGCTAAGAAATTCACAAGAACCAATTAGAAACAATGCAACTGTTACAGTGATCCAACCTACATCATCCTATAACAGCTACAACTCGATTGGATCCTCCAATTCCGAGTTGTTCTAAAACTGTAAACGAAGAGATGGAAAAGAGGCTGACATCCATAAAGTAAGAAGTCTCAAATGCCTTTTACATTAACCAGAGTGACCAGCGCTTCATCAAAACTTTACAATTGGGAGTCTTGCTCAACCATCGATAGATTACAAAATACAAAGACTGAGTTTATATACTCAGAGAAATTCGCCTAACATCGGCGTGCTCAGTCATCCAAGGCTTGGTGTCCCCTCAGCCAAATTCAGGCAGGTATTCTTTGTCAGACGCCACCTTAACTGTGCGTGGCTCCTGCAAGGGGAGTAGCTGAGCCATTAAGTGTTGAGCTAGCGTGTGAAGACCTCCTCCGGCTAGTCGAGAACTCGGCATGAATTATTTGGAAAAATGGGTACACAGGACCCTCTCGAGCAGACCACTTTCCAGACCCTCCATACCTCACACTTAATGAATGAGGAGAGGTTTCAACCACCCCTTCTTGTCATCATTTACTCCGAGAGAAGACCAGGATCGAAGTTGAATCCGATGGCACCTGGAGATCGCGGTGATCCCCTCTGTGAACAAACTCGACGCCTTTGGCCCCTCTTGTGCAGCTCATTTCTTTCCCAAGTGACCATGGGTTGTGACCCTGTGTTTAGTCTCAGAGGTGCTTTCGGCGTTCATGAATAGGAAGGGACTGATCCTTGCTTCTCGAAATCGCGATGAGTGAAATGCTGAGACAACTTAATTTGGCGCCACGCGTCCCTCTCATATCTGACGGTCCTGGACTCACCTGGCACTTCGCGTTTCAGGGATATGAAGGAGTTGTTCCTTGTGTGTCGGAGTCATGACGGGCGAAAAGGCGAGGGGCCTCATCGCGTACCACGTGTCCCCTTTGGATGGATGGATGAGACTGCTCTGTGATACTGCGGGCCTGACTCTTGGTGCTTTCGGCTCTTCGGGGTTCAGGGTTTTGAGATATAAAATGACGGAGAACCCTCACCCTTTGAACTCCTGAATGCCGAAACGCCGATACGACAAGATCTCGTACCACGCGTCCTCTAGATGGATGGTTGCTATCCTTCCCTTCACGCAATATGGGCGCTATCCATTGCGCTAAACTCGACGCAAATTCGCTAACCGCGATTTCCTTCCAACCATTGATCTGCTCGTATGGATGGATCCTGATCATCGACAATATAATCTTGCCCGCTTACTTGCTTGGAAGCCAAAAAATGAGATTTTTCCATGCTGCGCTCGGGCGCTTCTCGCGCCACTTGTAGACCTGAACGCTCCTGTGCCTCGGACGATAAATGTTACTAACATTATCTTCATAGGGTGTCATGATTTTGCGTGATCTAATCCTACAACTCACTATTTTTCACCAGAATTTATTCATACTTCTTATCATGTTATTTTTGCATTTTTTCCAATCTTGATTGGGTGTCTAACATATTCCTAATCTCAAGTTTGGTTTTCTAATAGATTTTGACCGAATTGATTCACTATTGTAAAGTTAAAAAAAACAAAAATGGTTGTATGGATGTATGGTTGTGCAGACTGTACAAACTATATGAAATGTAAAGACCTATATGGACTGGATGAACCTATATGGTCATACAGAAGTGTACGGACAATATGAACCTCTTGTCATGCAGCCTGTACAATACACTATGATATGTTGGTTCGTTTGTTCACTCAACTCCTTGCTTTGATACCAGATAACGCACACGCTTCTTAATATTTTCTCAATGATATGAGAAATTATATATATATATATAATTTTGTAAATTTAATGATGATGTTACATTGAGAGGAGCTTGGTTATAAATATTTTCGAAGCACCCTTTTATGTATAGTCATGACCTTTAGTCATGTCCTTATAATTTATTATTAGATTATTT